>JAKUCV010004651.1:54221-88009 GCA_028386065.3 Turnera subulata
CCAATGACTAATATGGATGTGGGCTTTAGGCCCAATGTTGTATTTTAGAGATTTGAGGTAATACACTCTAGGCCCTATTGTTTACAATCAGCGTTAAGTTAAGTACGGAACTTGGGATTTGAGTTGTTTGGATTTAGACCCTGATCTTTAGTAACGAGCCTTAGGCTACGGGATAAACTTAAGATCATACATTGGCATGCATTTATTTATTTGTGATGAGTAAGCATCTTATACGAGGTGTGTATTCGTAGGACGTTATGGACATAGGAATGTGAGGCGGGTTAAGGCTTCGGCTTCTGAGGCAATTATTATGGCCAAGGTGAGGACTTATAAACCTTTGTATGCATTACTGCCTACAATGCTCGGTTAACTGTCTTGTTACATAAGTGGTATTAATTGTTGGTCTTGAATGCTGTATGTATGCTTGCCTGTTGTGTTGTTGTTGCTATATGCAAAGTGAATTATGTTGATGTTATCTATGACGTGGTGTGCCTGATTATGTGGCCTGTTTGTCTGATGTGATGTAATGTGCCTGTCTAGTATGACTTGTTTGGTTTTGATAAACACATGAGATATAGATTTGTGGTTTGTGTGGTGGATTGTGGGCTGGAGGCCCGGATTTGAGATTAAGATGCTAAATCCACACAACCATGTTGAAATAACGTACGGTACAATTCTTAAAGAATAATTGTGAATAAAATACTATTATAAAGTCTACTGTGGGGCTGTTGACCGGTTGGTTCGAGCGGGAAGTAATACCCCTCGGGATGGCATGCGGGTTTGCATGTGGGCCTGTGATGGCCGATTCTACCTCCCTCTTTCTATCTCCCCCTTTCTACCTCCCTCCTTCTCTCTGTCTCTCTCTCTCTGGATATGTTTGGGCTTCGTGCCTGGTTATTTGGGCTTCGTGCCTGGTTTATTTGGGCTTATGCCTGGTTGTCTGATCAGACGGGACCGAGCTCGACGCACACAGTAGAGGGCCCTAATAAAATACTTAACCTTAATAACGCAGATAAAACATAAGTAATGACAAGTGATGGTATGTAGTCTGATGATGTCTTGCTCTGTGTATTGAGGTTGTTGTTGTTTGATGCCAATGTAATTGTAGTTGATTTGTATTGTATATTATTGGTTTATTTGTCTGCGGTGAGACAGTGGTTGGTCTCACCCCCTCACAGTCTTTTACAGGTTAGTTGTTCGTTGAGCAATGGTGCATATCAGCAGGTGGCGGTGCTTTCCTCTCCTCGGGTCGGATCCATAGAGTTTCACTGCATACATGTTATCTTATGTATAGTCTTCCGCTGCATACTCGTTGATGTGTAAATTGTTGAATAATTGTTCATTGATGATGTAGTTGACATCGTATCCCGGTAAGAAGGGCATTTTGGTCTTTCTACATGTTATGATTAATTTGATTGGTTGTTTTGGGATACGGGTGTCCCGGGTATGATAAGGGAAATTTGGTCAATCAATAATTTATTTATAACTTATATTAATAAATTGGGACACGGACGTTTCACCAAGATCAGTAGTGCTTTTAACATATCTGAGCACTCTCTTCATCACAACAGCATGACTCTTCTTAGGAACATTTGAAAACCTTGATAGCAAGTTGTTGCAAACAATAGATCAGGACGAGTTGCTGTAAGGTACAGCAAACTTCCTACACAGCTCCTGTATACCTCAATTTCAGCATCTTCTTCATCTACATTCTTCGCAAGCTTGGTGTTTTGAATCAATGGGGTTGGCACTAGATTGCAAAAGTCCATCTTGAATATTTTCAAGATAGTTTCTGCATACCTCTTCTGAGAGATCATAATTCCTTCATCACATTGCATCACCTCCATTCCAAGAAAGTAGGACATCAATCCCAAATCTGACATTTCAAATTCTTTCATCATTTTAGTTTTGAAAACTGAAATTTTGCTATGATCTGCTCCGGTAATTAGTATGTCATCAACATAAAGGGAGACTATGATCAAATCATCACTTGAGCTGCCTTTCACGTACAATGTTGCCTCACTTTCACTTCTCTTGAATCCTTGTTGAACCAAGTGGTTGTCCATGTGACTATACCAAGCTCTTGGAGCCTGTTTTAGTCCATAGAGAGCTTTCTTCAACCTGTAAACATGATCTTCTTTTCCTTCCACAATAAATCCTTTAGGTTGCTCAATGTAGACTTCTTCGTCTAGAATTCCATTTAGAAATGCAGATTTCACATCTAGATGGAATACCTTCCACTTGTTTTGGGCTGAAATAGCCAAGAGCAATCTGATTATGTCGAGGCGTGCCACCGGTGCAAATGTCTCAAGATAATCAAGGCCATATTGTTGTGCATAGCCTTTGACCACTAGCCTTGATTTGAATTTGGAAATTGTGCCATCAGAATTCATCTTTGTGCGAAACACCCACTTGACTCCAATTATTTTTTGATTTTCAGGCCTTGTAACTAACTCCCTAGTTTGATTTTTGTTGATCATGCCAATTTCTTCTTCCATGGCTCTTTTCCAATGCTCTTGATTTGTTGCCTCTTCATAACAGTGTGGCTCTGCTTCTACAAAATTACACCTCTCATAAACATCAACAAGTGTTCTAACTTTCATTGGAGGTGTGTCTGAATCATAATCCTCTTCATTTAGAGGATGATCTTCTTGCACTTGATCTTCTTTTACTTCAGCTGCGTCATTAGGATTGTTCTTCATCACCATCTTTTCTTTCCAATCCCAATAAGCATCTTCATCCACTTTGACATCTCTTGAGGTGATTACCCTCTCATTGTCAACCATGAATACCCTGTAGCCTTTGGATTGACTACTATATCCCAGAAGTATTCCCCTTTCAGCTTTGAAATCCAGCTTCCTTCTCTTTTCATCTGGAACATGAACATAGCAAAGAGAACCAAACACTTAAAGGTGCTTAACTGTTGGTTTCTTACCAGTCCAAGCTTCAATGGGAGTCATTCCGTCAACTGACTTTGTTGGGAGCCTATTGATGAGATACACAGCAGTGTAGGTGGCTTCTGCCAAAAAACTTTGAGGAAGGTTCTTCTCTGCAAGCATGCTTCTTGCCATCTCCATCACTATCCTATTCTTCCTCTCTACTACTCCATTTTGTTGAGGAGAATATGGTACTGTTAATTGATGAAGGATGCCATTTGAATTACAGAACTCTTCAAATATATTTGATATGAATTCTCCCCCTCTATCTGATCTCAGCTTCTTCAAACTACAATTTCTTTGTGTTTCCACCATGCTTTTAAATTTCTTGAATATTTCCAGAGTTGCCAACTTATTCTTCATGAAGTAAATCCATGTCATGTGCGTTAGATCATCAATGAATAGCATGAAATAGAGATTACCACTCAAAGAAGGTGTGTGCATTGGACCACAAAGGTCGGTGTGCACCAACTCTAGCTTCTCTAAGGTTCTTCCTTCTGCTGCAGCCGGAAATGACTCTCTATGCATCTTTCCCAATTGGCATAGCTCACAAATTTTTTCAGGAATTTGTATTGGAGGCAAATCTCTGACATACTCCTTTTGTGCAGCAAGCTTCAAGGAATGCAAGCTAGCATGGCCATATCTTCTATGCCACAAGTTACTTTCATCTACCTCACATTCATTTACCATTTCATCATGCATGCTCAAGTTCACAGGAAATGCATTGTTCTTCATTTTTGTTTTACAAATAGTTTTACCATTCACCGAGATCACACAACAATCATCTTCAAAGTTTACTTTGTACCCGTTCTTAGTCATTTGAGGCACGCTCAAAAGATTATGCTTCAATCCAGGAACTAGCAAAACATCTTTAATGAATTTACTAACTCCATCATAGTTTATAGAGATGGTACCTCTTCCTTTGGATTTGAGGATGGCACCATCAGCTGTCTTGACTTCCACACGGATTGATTCATCCAAGTCCAAGAACCACTTTGAATTTCCCGTCATGTGACTAGTACAACCACTTTCAATGTACCATACACCTTTTTCTTGCTTCTTTGAACTCTCACTTGCCATGAACAAGAATTCTTATTGTTTGCCTTTAACGGGCTGAGCTTGTTGCCTCGTTTGTGGTTGTTCTTGCACTTGTTGTTGGGCTTGATTTTCTCCATTTTGTTTAGCTCTGCAAAAACGTTCAATGTGTCCAATTCTGTGACAGAAATTGCACCTCTTGTTTTTCCAGCACCTCTGCTCCAAGTGGTTTGTTTTTCCACAGTGTTTGCAAGGGGAAAATGTGGTTTGTGAACTTGATGCCTCCTTCTGGTGCTTGTATGTGCATTTCTCTGGTTTTTGTTTAGCTTCAAATTTGTTGTTGATATTTTTCTTCTTGGCTTGGAAGGCCTTTTCAATCCCAGCTTCAACTCTTCTCACATGCCTCTGCTCATGAGCTTCTAATTTGCCAACTAATTCAGAAACTGACATCTCAGTGATGTCTCTTAATTCTTCAATAGCTGCAACCTTTGCTTCAAATCTATCCACAACCGTATTGAGAATTTTCTCAACTACTCTGACCTCAGGGATCACTTCTCCAAACAACCTAATTTTGTTGACAATGCTTTGAGCTTTTGAGGCATACTCCCTTATTATTTCTGTTTCTGACATCTTCAGCATCTCAAAATCTCTTCTCAAGGATTGCATCCTTATTTGCCTTGTTTCTTTAGACCCTCTGAACTGCTTTTCAAGGATCTCCCATGCTTCTTTGACTGTTGTAGCCCCAACAATCAATGGAAAAATCTCCTTTAAAACCAAAGAAAACATAAATGAAATTGCAGTATTTTGTTTCTGCAATCGTTCATTGTATGTTCTCAATTGATTTACAGACATCTCTTCAATGTCTTCTTCTTCATTAAAACCTTCTTCAACCAAAAATCACAAACCATTAGCTACAAGGAAGGATTTCATCCTTATAGCCCAATAGTTGTAGTTCTCTCCATCAAAAGTGGGTGGTAGGGGTAAGGATGAGGTGGTTCTATTTGCTGGTTGTGTGTTCATTTTGTGGTTTGGTGTTTAGGTAGGTGTTTAGGGCTAATTTGTTGTGGTTTCAGTAAATTAGAACAGGCCTGAAAGAAGGAACCTGCTCCGCTACCAATTGTTGGCTTTTCAAGCTCCCTGGTGTAACCCAGAACATGAGAACATCGATGTTGTCATTTAGAACATCGATGTTCTTGAGAATCTAGAAATTTTCCAGAAAACTGCAGAAACAACAAGCTGACTTTCTTAGTTACTGTTCCATTGGTTTTCTCTCTAACCTCACAATATTTTGTTTTGATCACTCACAGAACATGTTATGATGCATACAATGAAGTGAAAGCACACGTTTTTCCTTTTATTTCACTTGTAGAAATCAGATTACAACCTTCACTTATATAGGCCAAGAGAAAAAGAAGAAGATTCAAAACCTGTTGAAGTTGAAGATAAAGAGCAGCTTGCTCAAGGGGGAGTGTTAGTTGTGTGATCAAACTGCAGTAAATTGCAGCAGTAAGTTTGGTACCATTTAATTATTCAAGTGTGTGAGTTGTGTGTGTGTGCTTTTGATTATTGTAATCAATTATGTTATCTTGAGATGTAGTGTGTTTTCTTTAGTGAGCTATGTTATTATGAGCATCTTAGGAATGCAAATTGTTGAGCTGTCAACAATGATGCAAGTTTAGTGGAATATAGGCTGGTTTTGGCCTATATAAGTGAAGGTTGTAATCTGATTTCTACAAGTGAAATAAAAGGAAAAACGTGTGCTTTCACTTCATTGTATGCATCATAAGATGTTTTGTGAGTGATCAAAACAAAATATTGTGAGGTTAGAGAGAAAACCAATGGAACAGTAACCAAGAAAGTCAGCTTGTTGTTTCTGCAGTTTTCTGAAAAATTTCTAAATTCTCAAGAACATCGATGTTCTAAATGACAACATCGATGTTCTCATGTTCTGGGTTACACCAGGGAGCTTGAAAAGCCAACATGGTGGACTCATGAGAAAACCGCCAGCGGGTAGCTAATTAGAAGAACCTACATTTTCCAGTGTTTAACTTTGATATATGGTTGCACAAATTAAGTAACACAGCCAATGTAACTTGCAGGAAGAGTTACTATCAAGAAGGCAGCCATGTCCATGATTATTTGGATGTTAATGTGGCATATGAGAAAGCTATGTTAACTTGGTCCAGATGGGTTGATCAAAACATAGATCCTTCCAAGACTCTTGTTATCTTCAGGGGTTATTCTGTTTCTCACTTCAGGTATGGAAGCTGCAGGTCCATATAATTAATTTCCTTCAGGACTTCGTTTTGATTAATTAATTAGCCTTTTCTTACAAAGTAGTACTGTTGTAATGCATTTGTATTTGTAGAGGTGGAGAATGGAGTTCTGGTGGGAAATGCAATGATGAGACTGAACCAATCACAGATGAGGCATTGTTTGAAATGGATCCGCCCATGGTGGGAATCCTGGAGTCTGTACTGAGTAGGATGAGGACACCAGTATTCTATTTAAATGTGACGAGAATGACAAATTTCCGAAAGGATGCGCACCCTTCAGCTTATAGAATGCAGAACTTGTCAGAGGAAGAGATTAGATCACAGAAAATCCAGGATTGCAGCCACTGGTGCCTCCCTGGTGTTCCTGATACATGGAATAAGATTGTGTACTCTCAGCTGCTTCGAAGACATAAGAAGCAGAAGCAGCAGAAAGAGCAGAAACGTCAGATTCTGAGGAAAAGACATACATAATGCGATTATTCTTGAGAGTTTGAGAGTTAGAGGCGTCTCCCTACTTCTCTCCATCGGACATTAGAAGATACTACTCATGATAGAGATAACAACGTAATGAGATAGACAATATTTTTTGTGATCTATCCTAGATAACGTATGCATAGCTTATCTTTATCACTGACTATGTTAACAGTTGTATATTGTACTGCTTACTATGCTAACAATTGTATATTGTTCCAATCTGTGTATATGTACCAATCTGTTACACTAATATACATGGGAAGTCTGTCTGTGATGAGGCATCCCAGATACAATTCTTTCAATTCTTAGTGTCTTACAAATAGATTAACCAGATTATTTTTTTTTTGCCAGAAATATAATTTGAATTCATTGTTTGAAATCGGTACAATACAAACTGCATACATCATACATCATCATCGCATACCATCTATTTCTAAAACACGTAAAGACTTCTATCATTAATTTACTATCCAAATCAAGAAGGCAGGTAATCCGAAGATAATTTTTGGCTCCACAGAATTCAAACATGATGGTGTTTTCATCAAGAAAGTTAGGAGAGAGTGATGAGATATAGTACTGACAGAATCATAGTAGTTCCTAATCAATATAATCCTCAATTTATTCAACATGATATATATTGTTGTAGGAGCTTATCACTATATATCATGACAAGACTATCACAGGTTATTGGCAGTTAATTACAAAGGTACTCCTTAATTAACCTAGTCTTTTACATTCAAATTGGGCCAACGATCCTGAGATGATGATGCTGCGTGGGACTGCTTCTTCGCAGGATTTGCTTTACGAGGGTCCGAAGGAGTTGGGTGAGTCGCGTATGCACTTGAGTCTGATCTCTCCTTGGGTTCCTGTTAAGACACCGAGGTTTCCCATCCTTTTCATCTGAGTGCGCAAAGCTCTCGAGGAAAGCAGATTGGTTAGCACTGAAGTAGCTCACGATTGCAGCTGTACTATCAGGCCCTGGAGTTGAGAACAGCGCTTGGTCACTCTGGAGCAAGCCTTGCCGGAACTGAAGGTTCGAGAAATAGCTGTTGTCGAAGCCATCAGGTGTTGTGGGATCAAAGTTGGCAAGACCGCTCCCGCTCCCACCAATAGGACATAAGGCCCGTAGTGTTGCCAGGTAAGTTTTGTTGAGTGTCGGGTCGGGCTGGCCGGTGAAGTTGTAGAGCCGCTTACTGAAAGTCCTGCAATGAGCCCTACCAAATGTGTGTGCACCTGAAAAATGATGTTTAATTGAAAGGAAGACATTAATTAGGAATAAAATTAACATGGATTTTGAGTATATTTGTCCTAATATTATTCTGAAGAAATTAAAGAAGAGGGGGTTTGGGGTTCTACTGGCACATATATACCTGATAGTGCAACAAGATCCACATCTCCGTTGAGGCCTACATCAATGAATCTGGTCTTCAGCCTGGCAAGGGTATCTGTGGGAGCTGGGAGGAAGGCATTCGCTGCCGTTCTGTTTGCAGTTAGGCCATCCCTTCTTCCCAATAGATTTGTCCAAGAGGGGCCTCCTGCCTGTATTTCATGTCATAGTATTAATTAATTAGCAGCAACAATATATATATTAATGTAGATGTAGATGGAAAAACAGAAGAAAAGCTTCTGGGTGTATATGTATATATATATGCATTATAGTTCATGTTAAGAGTATTGTGTATACCAAAGAAACGGATTGTTGAGATGCAATGGTGAGAAGTCAGCACAGGAAACGGTGGCAGGGCAAGCAGTCTCCAATCTGGCCTTCATCCTGTCAACCACATCAAAGCCTCTGGCCGAGTTGTTATTTGGCAAGGCTTCTTTCTCGCTCTGTATGGTCTCGGTATTGTCCAACAAGATTGATCCATCACAACCCTGTAATATATTAACATCATATAGAGAGAGACAGAGCAAAAGGTTACTAAATTTTATGAATTTGAACAGCTAAAACAGGACTAAGTATACTAGCAAGCTAGATAGCTATATATGGATGGGAGAAGTATTGGAGAGGAAATGATGATGATAAGAGTTGTATCTTCTTGTTACATTAACAAAGCAGTCATGGAAGTGAAGCCTAACAAGGCTAGCACCAATCCTGGGATCGGTTTGCAAGGCTTCCTCGATCAGTTCACGTATAATGCTGCTCACATTTGGACAAGTACTGTCATAGAATGTTGAAGAAAGCTGACCATAAACAAATGCTCCACCTCCCAATAGAATTGCACAACATAAAGCAACAGCAAGCTTGGAAAGATGCATTCTTCCTCTATCTTTTTTCACTGCTCACAACTTAATTTTACTTGGGCTAGCTCTCGTAGAAACTGTCATATTTGTAGGGCAAGGAGAAGTTTCGATATGACGTATGTTTAAGGTTAATTAACTACTCGTGTTGGTCAGCAAATAAACTTTCTTTGGATTGTTTGTAATCAACTATTTCAATTTAATGTGGTTCTAATTAATTTGTTGGATGTCATAAGAAAGGACGCTTTTTTATATATCAAGATCAATTCACATTCTTTTTTTTTTTTAGGAAGATCAATTCACATTCTTAATTAGACTATAATTATGCAGACAATACACAGCACATTCTTTAGTTTGCATGTGCTCAGTGCTCCCAACTTAATTACTTTACATCTACTATATACAGGCTATTTTTCCAGAATTGCTAGAAAGGAATATTTTTTTCAATGGTATCAATTCATTGCCTTGGCCAGAAAACAAAATTGGAGCCATAGCAGTTGGATTTGTGAAGATGGCAGAGCAAAAGTGTTTTCTTGGAACCTGATAATAGTATTGACTTTAACAAAGAGGAAGCTTTGATTGGCATGCCTGCTGGCAGGAATTGCTTATTTGGATGAAAACCAGAAATAATTGAAGTCCAATGTATCTTTAAATTAAACTGCTGTGAATGTGATACTTTCACTAGTATTCCCTAAAATTGTCGTTTCCTTTTCTCACACTTACATAATTATACACATTGATTAGATTAAAAGATGAAACTAGAAATTATTCTGTTCACACTCCTTTAACTTTGACATTTTTCTCTCCTACTTACTCTTCTTTGCAAAATTACTAAACTATCTTCAACTTATAACGTGTAGTTAAATAACGCTGTTAATTACTGTAGATCCATCCCGCAAACAGACTTTCTTTGGATTGTTTGTAATCAATTATTTCAATTTTAATGTGGTTCTAATTAATTTGTTGGATGGCATAAGAAAGGACGCTTTTTTTAGTTTAGATACGCTTTCATAGAGGAAAATGTGCCATTTTGGACGCGTATTATATATCAAGATCAATTCATATTCTTAATCAGACTATAATTATGCAGACAATACAACACAAATGAGTAGAAAAGTAAAACCAACAGGTCGATCGGTGAAAGAAGATAAGGTTGGTTTCTTTTTTGTGTTGGTCAATTAATTGTACTACTAGATCAATGTGCTTGGTTGATAGGTGCATGATTCTGGTTCACACATACAAAAGGGCAGCACATGCTTGATCTGAATCCCCTTCCCAATTTGCCTGTACCCTCTGCATGAGAAACCACTGATATCAAAATTGATTTCATCCAATCTTAGATAGCTTGAGTATTGCAAAAGGAGAGAGTGATAAGTCTCCATTTCTATTGGTCACCTTCAAACAATTGTAACCCATCTAACTGCCTTGGAAAATAGGCGCAGTAGTACTGTGTATAATGCAGATGGGAATATTCAATTAATTAATATGCACGTGAAAATGTTACTCCAATTGATAAAGGTGGGGGAATATGCTTATAACAATTACTATGCTCTGCAGATTCCTAAGCTTTCAGATTCTATTTATAACCACTTCCATTGTCAATTGATATTAATTATGCGTACTTAATTTTTTTTTGTCGAATTTATGCGTACTTAATTTAATGTATAGTGAGTGGTGGTGATGTATGGCGGCTGAATAGGGTGTACTTAATTAGTTGTTTTGGAACAGCTGCACTTAGCTTTGATATTGGTATAAGGCGACAGAAAGAATGTGCATTCAAGGATATCACATTCAATATGTAGTATAATCTTTCCTTACAAGTTCATGAACAAGAAAAAGCTTACTCATGCAACCACTTTAGTTTGCCTGTAGCTAACAACTTAATTACATTTATTATCTATAGGCGATTTTTCCAGAATTGCTACAATGGTATCAATGCATTGCCTTGGCCAGAAAACAAAATTGGAGCCATAGCAGTTGGATTTGTGAAGCTAGCAGAGCAAAGGTGTTTTCTTGGAAGTTGCCACAGGCCTGATAATAGTATTGACTTTAACAGAGAGGAAGCTTTGATTGGCATGCCTGCTGGCAGGAATTGATTTAGATGAAAACCAGAAATAATTGAAGTCCAATGTATCTTTAAATTAAACTGCTGTGAATGTTATACTTTCGTTGTATTCCCCAAAAATGCCGTTTCCTTTTCTGACACTTACATAATTATACACATTAGATTAAAAGATGAAACTAGAAATGATTCTGTTCACGCACTCCTTTAACTTTGACATTTTTCTCTCCTACTTTCGCTTCTTTGCAAAATTACTAAACTATCATCAATTTATAACGTGTAATTAAAGCTATACACAGATTACATAACAAATACTAACTGCAACCCAAAAACCTGAGTTAATTATTCATACCTCAATCCTAATTATTAGTATAGTTTGTATTTCATGCACCCACAGGAAGTGATAGGATTAGTTGTATAGAGATAGAGTTATACATGATGTAATATTCTAGCCTGTGTATCTTATCTGATGTACAACATCTTCTATATAATACAACAATCGGCAACACTGTTTGTATGCCTGTGAGAAAACCCTAAATACATTGTTCTATATGGTAGCGGAGCCACCAAGCTTTATCGCAACCAAAACCCTCTAGGCTTTCTTTTTGGTATTCATGGAGAGTAGCGCAGCCTTTTCCTCCGGCTCTACAGTCGGATCTGCTTCCAGTGCAACCATCTCCTCCACTATGGCTGGTCATACGACGACCACTGCCGGTGTTGCCTTTGTTGTCCCTCCAGTCCAGACTCTCAGCAACTCTCATAATGTTGTCTCTATTCAACTGACGCACGAACTACGTGTTCTGGAAGGCTCAAATGGAGCCGTATTTGGCAGGACAGGGTGTTTTGGGGTATGTCAAAGGTAGTCATCCTTGTCCTCCTACCACCATTATAACCTCAACAAGTGAGCTACGTGCCAATCCAGCCTATGCTGCATGGGTTCAACAGGATCAAGCGATCCTAAGCTGCATCAATTCCTCGTTCTCGGTTGAGGTCTTTCCCAATGTCGTCGGCAAAGGCACTTCTAAAGAAGCGTGGGATGCTCTGGAGTCCTCGCTTGCCTCCCCCAACCAGGCACGGCGGAACAAATCACGTAGCTCCACGATGAACCAGTGGTGCAATTCACGAATCGAGCCAAACGACTCTCAGACGAATTGGCTGCCAGTGGGCAAGCTGTCCCCTCTGTTGATTTTCAAATATGTGTTATTCGCGGTTTGCAACCTGAGTTAAAAACTTTAGCCACAACGGTTTCGGCTCGCCCGGAACCACTAACTTTTGCAGAATTGCAGGGTGCCTTGATGAGTTATGAGTTTATGCACAATGATCCTCTCAAAGCTTTTTCTATTCAATCACCCGGAACTGGAGAACCGACAAAGGATGCAACTCCAACCGGCACCCCAACTGTTAATGTGGCACAGAAGCAACAGTTTCCGCCTTCTCAGCGTAATGGAGGGGGCAGAGGACGCCGTGGTCGAGGACGGGGCAACAACAATTATCAAGGCAGCTACAGTCAGTCTCGTCAATTTTACGACAATAAGCAGTATCGAGGGCAAGACTCCAATCACCCTAGGTGTCAACTATGCAACAAGAATGGGCATACTGCTCAAACTTGTTACTCACGCACTCATCCTCCTCCATCGGCAAACACAAACTCTTATCAATACACACCTTCGCAATGGATGCCTGACACTGGTGCTAGTCACCATGTTACGCCTGATCAGTATAATTTGTCCAACTATTCAGAGTATCCTGGTCATGACTCTGTTCAAGTTGGCAATGGAAATGATTTGATGGTCTCTGGTGTTGGTAATTCTACAATTTCTACCCCTTTCCGTTCTCTGTATATTAATCATGCACTTCATGTTCCTGCCATCACCAAATCTTTACTTTCCGTTCAGCAGTTTACTAAAGATATTAATGTATATTTCGAATTTCATCCTGACACTTTCTTTGTGAAGGACCGAACCAGCAAGACAATCTTACTTCCCGACCGGAGTAGTGGAGGATTATATGTCTTCGAGCCAGGGGTTCCTCAAGTCTTGACTGTCAGTCGCGTTGGTGAGGATCTGTGGCATCGTTTTCTTAGTCACCCGCATCCACAAGTTCAGCATCAAGTTCTTAAAATTCTAGGTGTCTCATCGTCCAGTCAGTCTACGTCTAAGTCGTGTCTTTCCTGTCCTCTTGGCAAATCAAGCCGAATGCTTCTCAACTCTACCTTTCATCGTTCCAATAAACCATTGGATCTCATATTCAGTGATGTTTGGGGTCCTACACCCTATTCTAGTATAGATGGGTGTCGTTATTATGTAGCCTTTCTAGATGATTTTAGTAAACATTTATGGTTTTATTCCATCAAGCGCAAGTCAGATGTGTATCATGTGTTTTCTATTTTTCAAGCTGAGGTTGAGCGCCACTTTAACACCAAGATTAAATCCATTCAAACAGATTGGGGAGGTGAATACAGAAAATTGCATAACTTCTTTGTCTCTATGGGTATAAGACATCGTTTGCAATGCCCACACACCCATGAGCAAAATGGCTCAATTGAGCGACGACATAGACATATAGTCGAAACAGGTCTCACTCTCATGGCAACACCTAAGCTTCCTTATCAATATTTGCATTTTGCCTTTGACACAGCTGTCTTTCTCATCAATCGAATGCCAACTCAAGTCCTAAATAATATGAGTCCTTATGAAATTCTTCACTCACATGCAACAGAATACACGTTCCTTCGAGTTTTTGGCACACTTTGTTATCCTTATCTAAGACCGTATAATCGTCACAAGATTAACTATAGGTCCACCCCATACACTTTTTTAGGTTACAGTCCATCTCATCATGGGTATAGTTGTTTAGACATGCAAACAAAACGCATATATATTGCTCGTCATGTCCAATTCTTTGAGGAAATTTTTCCATTTCATGCACTCCCTATGCCATCTACTGGATTCTCACCATCACCCTATAAGTGGTTGTCAGTGCCACTGACAGTCTTCTTCCCTACCTCTGGTTCGCCGGCACAATCCAACACGACTCCGTCATCAACCTCAATGCCTATCAGACCTGATCCCCTATCATCACCAGCTGTAAGTGCTCAATCTATTCCCGTACCACAACTGCCACTTTCTACGTTCACATCCACATCTACTCCCTTGGCTTTATCACCAACTTCACCAACCTCGCTCTCCACCCCTATCTCAAACTCAAGAATCCTATCCCGTCGGATAGTGAGTCCTTCCCCAGGACTACAAATAGAAAACTCATCCTCTGGCTCCTTCACATCCGAACCCTCTAGTCCATCACCACCCTCACCACCACGTAGGATGACCCTTCGGTCCAATCCAAAACCTCCTGATCGCTACCCCCCCTCAAATTTTCTCACTCAACATAATTCAACAACAGAACCAACATCCTTTATAGAGGCCAATAAGAACAGGGTCTGGCGCCAAGCGATGCAAGAAGAGTTTAATGCCTTGCTTCACAATAACACATGGACTCTTGTCCCCTACAATAAAGCCATGAATGTTGTAGGTAACAAATGGGTGTATCGCATCAAAAAGAAGGCGAATGGTGACATTGAGCATTATAAAGCTCGCCTTGTGGCAATAGGTTTTCATCAAAGGGAAGGAGTAGACTACTCGGAAATATTCAGTCCAGTGGTAAAACCAACCACCAGTCGAGTGGTGCTTAGTCATGTTGTTTCCAACAACTGGGCTGTTCAGCAGCTTGATGTCCGAAATGCGTTTTTGCATGGCTTCCTTGATGAGGAGGTATTCATAGCTCAACCACATGGGTTTCTCTCTAACGACAAACCAACACATGTTTGTCGCCTAATTAAGTCTCTTTATAGGCTGAAGCAGGCACCTCGAGCGTGGTATAAACGTCTCAGTGATTATCGAGTTCGGTGTGGTTTTACAGTATCCAAATCTGAAAACTCCTTGTTAATTTATTGCAATGCTGGTGTGACTGCTTATATTTTGGTTTATGTGGATGACAGCCTTGTCACAGGAAATAGCTCATAGTTTATTCAACATCTAATATGGCAATTGGGAGAAGAGTTTGCTCTGCGGTACCTTGGCCGGATGAAGTTCTTTCTTGGTTTGGAGGTGTCCTATGTTCGTGATGGTATCATCTTGACACAACAGCACTATATTCGGGACTTGTTGAAATGCGTGGGTATGCTGGAGTGCAAGTCTGTCCAGACTCCAGCCTCCACTTCGAAAAAGCTTCATGCTGCAGATGATGATGATTACTCTGACCCAACAGTATATCGACAAATAGTGGGATCTTTACAATATTTGGGTTTAACTCGGCCTGATATTGTTTATGCTGTTGGGAGAGTCAGCCATTTTACGCATCAGCCATAAAACGACCATTTTGTTGCTGTCAAACGGTTATTATGATATCTGCACCATACTCAAACACTGGGACTTCATCTTCATCGTTACTCTTCTCCATCCTTACAGGTATACACTGACGCCGATTGGGGAGGTTACCCGGATGACCGACGTTCGACCGGAGGATATCTTGTGTACCTTGGTTCCAATTTAGTGTCTTGGGCGTCGCGGAAGCAACGCACTATTGCTAGATCATCCACAGAGGCAGAGTACAAGGCACTTGCGGACGACAGCGCCGAGCTCCTATGGATCAAATATTTGCTTGCTGAGTTAGGGATTTCTCATTCCATTCCTACTCTTTGGTGTGACAATATCGGGGCCACCTACCTTAGTCATAATCCTGTCCAACATATGCGAACAAAGCATGTTGAGCTGGATTTTCATTTTGTTCGGGAGCAGGTGGCGAGGAAAAAGCTTCACATTCAGTTTGTTCACAGTGAGCATCAACTAGCAAATATTCTCACTAAAGCCTTGCCACTAGCACGATACCAGCTGATTTGAGACAAACTCAACCTGAGCAAGCCTCCGGTTTAGTTTGTGGGGTGTATTATAGTTTTTATTTCATGCACCTACAAACACTGGAAGTGATAGGATTTGTTGTATAGAGGTATAGTTATACATGATATAATATTCTAGCCTATGTATCTTATCTGATGTACAACATCTTCTATATAATACAACAATCTGCAACACTGTTTGTATGCCTGTGAGAAAACCCTAAATACATTGTTCTATATGGTAGCGGAGCCACCAAGCTTTATCGCAACCAAAACCCTCTAGGCTTTCTTTTTGGTATTCATGGAGAGTAGCGCAGCCTTTTCCTCCGGCTCTACAGTCGGATCTGCTTCCAGTGCAACCATCTCCTCCACTATGGCTGGTCATACGAGGGGGAAGGGGAGGAAACTAATTAGTACTACCAATTGATATGCCATGGTTGATTGATTAAACCATCATCCACACACACCGCATCAAAATTCACTATTCAATGGACCCCCTCCCCCCTTCCCCCAATAATTCATTCATGCGAGTAGGAAAATGTGCAAATTTGCCATGCTTGAAATTCTGGACCATATGTCACCAAAGGAAGAAAATTTGACCATAGCCTGGGTAATCAATCTAGATTTTTACAATTGATTTATTAAGCAATCAGGTGTCTTAGCTCAGTGTTAGAGCGCGTAGCTTTTAACCACTTGGTCGTGGGTTCGATCCCCAACATATATTGATTTTTGTACATGCTTGGGATAAATTATTTATATCTCTCCTTATATAAACTAGTTTTTCTGATTTTTGTACATGCTTGGGATAAATTATTTATATCTCTCCTTATACAAACTAGTTTTTCTGATTTTTGTACATGCTTGGGATAGATTATTTATATCTCTCTTTATATAAACTAGTTTTTCTGCACGTGCGATGCACATAGCACGGTAATATATAATATAATTATTTTTAATATTAATAATTATTCAAATAAAAACTAATAAATAAATTATTTATTTAGAAATTATTAAATTAGATTATAATTTTTTCATGTATTTCGACATGATATAGTAATATATTATTAATACAAATATAATTTTCAAATTATACAAAAGGATAATAAATTAAATTAATTTATGAAAAAATGTAAGGGGAAATAATAGTATTTTTCATTTATAAATTATTTATTTATCTTTCGTAATTTTACATAACAATTCACGTATTTTTATTATTTTAGCTAAAATCTTCCTGATACGTATAATATATATCATAGTGTTTACTGATTTTGAAATGTTAAAAAAGTCATTATACGTAAATAGAGTTTTTATATAATTATTTGCCAGTTATACTTCACATAATATTAAGGGATAAAAACTCTTCAGAATAACTTTTTATATAGCAATCCTTAAATTGAATTTTCTTCAGCATAAGTTTGTAGGCCCAGTTTGGCAGAGAGGGGGGGGGGGGGGGGGGGGGGGGGGGGGGGGGGGGGGGGGGGGGGGGGGGGGGGGGGGGTGAATTAGCCCCTTTTTCTCTTAATGACCGATTCGGCATGGTCAATGCCTAATCGTTCTTAAACTTGGATCTCCAGAATATGAACACTAATGCACACACTAATACACAATTAGAGGAGTAAGGTTAGAAGAATTTGCACAGTGATTTTTTATAGTGGTTCGCCACTAAGGACTACCTCCACTACTCAAGGAGTCCACCTTGAGATTTCTAACCTTCACTATATCTTGGCTTTTTCGGGTTCAACCACAACCTTTTACAAGCTTTTACCTAGGCTAAGCTCAAACCTATCAATCACCACAAACCTCCCTGGTTTGTTGAATCCCACCTTAGCAAAATAATCCCAAGTTCCCACTAAGGTGTGTTTGATCTCACAACAAGGAATCTTCAATGACAAAGTCAAGAAGATGTACAATTAAGCTCAATTCTTTAGCCTTTAAGATGTCACTAAAGTTTAGGCAACTCAGCAACAATGATCTCAAGAATTCGTAGTGGCAGTTCTGAATTCAGTTCTTCAATCATTCATCAATTTATAGAGGCTGGAGAAGTGGAAGCATCTTCATCCAACGGCTAGCTGTCACTTTCTGCTACCTCGAGATTCGGCATGGTTGATGCCGAATTGTCACTCTGCCTGTTTCCAGAAAGTGGTCTTCAAAAGCTGAGCCGATGCCTACTTTTGATTCTCCTAGGTTGGACTGAATCGAATATAGTCGTTGAGAGAGCATTGCAGTCCTTTAGAAGAACACCTACAGAGTGGAAAGAAACAAACTCCCAGGCTTTATGCACTTAGGAGCGCCTATAACCAGTGGCCTCAAAATGCAAGAAAGTCAGCACAGGCTGACCCGACACCTAGGTTTGGAGATCCTAGGAAGATTAGAATGGAATCTAACCGTTGTGAACTCTGCCCAGATCAATAGTTAAACATTTTCTGAGTTGATTCATGCTGGGTCTCAGGTTTGTAGGCTATGGGAGCGTCTATAACTTTTGGCTCAAAGTTTGAAAAAAATCAGCCTAGGCTGCCTAGGTAACTATGTTTAATGATCCCAAAATGTGGCTAGATGAAGATGAAACTTTGCAATCTCTTCCCAGATCAATAAACAAACATATCCTAAATAGATTCATGTCTGATTTCCGTTCCATAGGGTATAAGAGCATCTTCAACATTTGTCTCAAAGTTATAAGAAAAGCAATGTGGTCCTAGGGCTCAAAAGAAACTTAGTAAAATAATGCCTAAGACTTAGGTTTAATAAAATACAGAATTTGCAGAATATGAACACTAATGCACACACTAATACACAATTAGAGGAGTAAGGTTAGAAGAATTTGCACAGTGATTTTTTATAGTGGTTCGCCACTAAGGACTACCTCCACTACTCAAGGAGTCCACCTTGAGATTTCTAACCTTCACTATATCTTGGCTTTTTCGGGTTCAACCACAACCTTTTACAAGCTTTTACCTAGGCTAAGCTCAAACCTATCAATCACCACAAACCTCCCTGGTTTGTTGAATCCCACCTTAGCAAAATAATCCCAAGTTCCCACTAAGGTGTGTTTGATCTCACAACAAGGAATCTTCAATGACAAAGTCAAGAAGATGTACAATTAAGCTCAATTCTTTAGCCTTTAAGATGTCACTAAAGTTTAGGCAACTCAGCAACAATGATCTCAAGAATTCGTAGTGGCAGTTCTGAATTCAGTTCTTCAATCATTCATCAATTTATAGAGGCTGGAGAAGTGGAAGCATCTTCATCCAACGGCTAGCTGTCACTTTCTGCTACCTCGAGATTCGGCATGGTTGATGCCGAATTGTCACTCTGCCTGTTTCCAGAAAGTGGTCTTCAAAAGCTGAGCCGATGCCTACTTTTGATTCTCCTAGGTTGGACTGAATCGAATATAGTCGTTGAGAGAGCATTGCAGTCCTTTAGAAGAACACCTACAGAGTGGAAAGAAACAAACTCCCAGGCTTTATGCACTTAGGAGCGCCTATAACCAGTGGCCTCAAAATGCAAGAAAGTCAGCACAGGCTGACCCGACACCTAGGTTTGGAGATCCTAGGAAGATTAGAATGGAATCTAACCGTTGTGAACTCTGCCCAGATCAATAGTTAAACATTTTCTGAGTTGATTCATGCTGGGTCTCAGGTTTGTAGGCTATGGGAGCGTCTATAACTTTTGGCTCAAAGTTTGAAAAAAATCAGCCTAGGCTGCCTAGGTAACTATGTTTAATGATCCCAAAATGTGGCTAGATGAAGATGAAACTTTGCAATCTCTTCCCAGATCAATAAACAAACATATCCTAAATAGATTCATGTCTGATTTCCGTTCCATAGGGTATAAGAGCATCTTCAACATTTGTCTCAAAGTTATAAGAAAAGCAATGTGGTCCTAGGGCTCAAAAGAAACTTAGTAAAATAATGCCTAAGACTTAGGTTTAATAAAATACAGAATTTGCAGAATATGAACACTAATGCACACACTAATACACAATTAGAGGAGTAAGGTTAGAAGAATTTGCACAGTGATTTTTTATAGTGGTTCGCCACTAAGGACTACCTCCACTACTCAAGGAGTCCACCTTGAGATTTCTAACCTTCACTATATCTTGGCTTTTTCGGGTTCAACCACAACCTTTTACAAGCTTTTACCTAGGCTAAGCTCAAACCTATCAATCACCACAAACCTCCCTGGTTTGTTGAATCCCACCTTAGCAAAATAATCCCAAGTTCCCACTAAGGTGTGTTTGATCTCACAACAAGGAATCTTCAATGACAAAGTCAAGAAGATGTACAATTAAGCTCAATTCTTTAGCCTTTAAGATGTCACTAAAGTTTAGGCAACTCAGCAACAATGATCTCAAGAATTCGTAATGGCAGTTCTGAATTCAGTTCTTCAATCATTCATCAATTTATAGAGGCTGGAGAAGTGGAAGCATCTTCATCCAACGGCTAGCTGTCACTTTCTGCTACCTCGAGATTCGGCATGGTTGATGCCGAATTGTCACTCTGCCCGTTTCCAGAAAGTGGTCTTCAAAAGCTGAGCCGATGCCTACTTTTGATTCTCCTAGGTTGGACTGAATCGAATATAGTCGTTGAGAGAGCATTGCAGTCCTTTAGAAGAACACCTACAGAGTGGAAAGAAACAAACTCCTAGGCTTTATGCACTTAGGAGCGCCTATAACCAGTGGCCTCAAAATGCAAGAAAGTCAGCACAGGCTGACCCGACACCTAGGTTTGGAGATCCTAGGAAGATTAGAATGGAATCTAACCGTTGTGAACTCTGCCCAGATCAATAGTTAAACATTTTCTGAGTTGATTCATGCTGGGTCTCAAGTTTGTAGGCTATGGGAGCGTCTATAACTTTTGGCTCAAAGTTTGAAAAAAATCAGCCTAGGCTGCCTAGGTAACTATGTTTAATGATCCCAAAATGTGGCTAGATGAAGATGAAACTTTGCAATCTCTTCCCAGATCAATAAACAAACATATCCTAAATAGATTCATGTCTGATTTCCGTTCCATAGGGTATAAGAGCATCTTCAACATTTGTCTCAAAGTTATAAGAAAAGCAATGTGGTCCTAGGGCTCAAAAGAAACTTAGTAAAATAATGCCTAAGACTTAGGTTTAATAAAATAATCACACTTACTAATCCCACTAACCTCAAATCTGATTTCATTATTTAATTCAAGGGTTTGGGTGGTAGATTAGAATATTCATAAACCTAGTTTGTCATTAATCAAAATTACTTAAGCACATGGTTAGGTAATTTAAGCTAATCCATTAATTAGTACTAATTGGCTAATTAATTAATCACTAATCATCATGCTAATTACCTTAACCTAACAATCTTCCCCTTTTTGATGACGACAAACATGTATGAAAAACACAAGTGTGTGAGGGTTTTGGATATTCTAATTGCATAAGCTCCCCCTCAATCTATGACACTCCCTCTTAATCTATGCTCCCCCTATCTTAAACATTTTTCCAACATAAGCCTCAATAGAGGAACAGAGATAAACCAGGGCAATAATCACAATCATACAACATCATTAGCGCAATCATCATTAACCAAAACTCAAGCGCAAATTACGCATAATAGTGTGTTTTTCACACTTCAATCTTTCTCCCCCTTTTAGCATCACCAAAAACATGCCCAAGGGAGGAAAAAGATCATTTCCCTGCATAGAGATCATCCAACAAACCGCAGCAATATAACAGAACAACATAGATATAAAGCATAAAGCAGTTCTACAAATATCCAGACGATTCGGCATCAACAATGCCAAATCCAACAGAAAAGCATAATATCTAGAATACTTAAAACAACAAAACATAATGATAAACCGAATTAAAGGCAATGTAAGCAATGTTTAGAAATGTGAATACATGAACCTAGATGGGGCATCAGATCTGAATCAGAGGCATCTTTTCCAATGGAGGCATCTTTTCCAATGGAGGAATCAGAAGCAGAGAATCGGTTCGGATTTAGAGCTAATTTCTTCACCAACAAGTCCAATGTCACCTTCTGCATCTCCATTACCTTAGAGACCATACCCTTGACCTCCAACACGTCCTTCCTAACATCCCTGAGCTCATCAGTGAGTGCCTCAATCCTTGCTTCTTTGGTGGTGCTCGGTTGTGTGACATTGAACACCCCCTGCTTGTTCTTTTTCAAGTGCATGTGAAAGAGGGTCAAGGTGTTGATGGCTTCAGATCGAAATGGGATGTGAGCATTTGTAGGAACCACATTCGCATTCTGAGCAATAAGGGTGATCAGATTCCTATAAGCCCTTCTTAGATACTCATTCATATGGTGGAAAATGATGTATGCATAGTCCACAGGGCTATTGCCCAACAAACATCCAAGAAACCACATATCATAGATCCGCAAGTCATTGAGATGACCATGTCGAGGAATAAGCACTCGGGTGATGAAGTAGAGAAGAATGCGGTGATTGGGAGAAAAATCAGCATACTTTCCATCCTTGCTGGCTTTCCCAAATAGCATCTTTCTCTGCTCGGCCACACTGGGGGTATAACCAATTGGAGAAGTATCCCCTGAAGCAGTGTTGTAGTACTTCACCCTAGCAGCGCTTCCTTTGTGGAGGTGGAGCAGATTTCGGATCGATTTCACATCAACAAACATGGATTGGCCACAAATCAGGCTATGTAGTCCAATCACATGCCCTTAATCATCTTTCTTCTTAATCAAGTTCGTGTAGAGGTCTTGAACAAACTTCTCATGGGCTGGAACATTGATAGTGGCTAACTCCAAAAGCCTCGACCTCTCAACAATTTCCAAAAGACCAGACCCCTTCACATCATCAAAGTGCACAATGGTACTCTTAAGAAATCGAAAGTTGGTACCTATGATTCCTTGTGCCTTTTTGGATATGGGCTTCTTCTTTTGGCTTTTGGACACATTCCCTTTCTTGCTGGTCCTTATGATGGGTGCATCCTCTTCCTCATCTTCATCATCAGGTTCATTCTCTTCATCATCATCATCTCCTTCTTCCTTATTGGTTTCTGGAACCTCCTCATTGTGTTCGGTTTCTGGAACCTCTTCATTGTGCACCTGAGTTTCCACAGCTGGAACCTCATCACCTTCATCTGAGCTGTCAGTCGATTCCACTTCATATACTTCCTTTTTTTTCCTTTGCTAGATGGTGGAGGTCTCATTCTTTGAGCAACAATGCTCTGTCTCAGAGTTCATTTCGGCATCGCTAATGCCAAAAGTTTCTTCTTAGTAGGAGGAGGTGGAGGTACTTGGACCTTGGCAGGTGCTTCGGTTTGTGGTGTCTTGTCAGTGTTGGACTTCTCTTTCTCTTGTGCAGCCTTTGCCATATCTACATTATGCACAGCAGCACGATCATGAGAGGCCTTCTTGGCTCTTTCTTTGGTGCGATACAGCTTCTGCAAAGTATACTTCCTTTTAAGAGGAAACCTTGAAGATATCGGTATATCATCACCAGAGAGAGTCTGTTCAGAGGATTTAGGCTTCTCAGTAGTGTCTACTTTCCCAACAGTAGTGAGATATCCATCTGGCAGAATGGGATGAGCAAGATTGTCTTTAAACTCATTCCGAACTTGTTCTTTAAAGGGAGCTGGTACTATCCCCTCGATCAAGAGAGTTCTATTTTTCTCAAAGATCCTAATTGGATCTTCAGCACCTTCTGGAATTCTATACTGCTTCATAATGTCATCGATATCAGCAATGATTGCTGCCACTCTAGTTTCATCATCTGTTGGAAGAGGATTGTGTTGCTCTTCATCCACGGGGTTCTGTGAATTCACAGCCTCTTCTCTCCTTTCTTGAGTCTCCTCTTGTTCTTCAGGCTGATTCGGTATTGACGATGTCATATCTACCGGAGATAAGTACATTCTTCTCTTCTTTAGTGGTTGAGGTTTGAAAGGAGTAGAATTCGGTTCTTTAGTTACTGTAAGTGTAGAGATGGAGAGAGCTTTTCTTTTTGAGGTTGAGGTGAGAGACGAGGTTTGGGATTGAAGGTCAGTTAAGTGTTTAATCTTAACCCGAGCTCTTGGTTTCTTCCCATTTTGAGCGGCTTTAGAGTTAATGTCCAGTTTCCTCATGATTAAGGATAATGATGGAAAGTGGCGGTTACCAAGTGGGAGTAAGATGGATTGGGTAACTGACGGTGAGTGGGGTATTAAGTATAGAATTTTAATTAATGTTAATAACTGGTAGGTTGGGATTTTGGGTGATAGGCAGAGAGAAAACTCGTCAGACAAAAGGAGTCTCTCACGCATGAACTCCTTTTTCTGACAGCCGACTTGAGCTCCAGTTTTTAAGGCGCCTCCAGCTGCCTTTCCTCTCTTTCTTTTCACACTAACCAAGTGTGTCAGAGCTTTTATGTTCTGAGGTAACTTTTATTCCTCAATTTCCTTTTTGGCTTTTCTCAAGATATCGTTCCAGATATTATTTTTCCAAAACCAAGGAATTGCTAAAAATGTCCACACACAGACCTCCTGTTGCATCCTTCTTATTCGCTTCCTTTTCATTTATGCATACTTTAATGAAACCCATTAATACCCAGATATGCTCCCACATATATCATACATTCAATTGATGAGATTCTTCCACGATTTCCTCATTCTGCTCTTTAGTCGGACACAGATCACTGCACACACATCTCTTTCTTCTTCCTCTACTTTACAGAGCCCGATGTAGTCCTACAGAGTCTTCTCTTTGACTTGTCGTCATAGCCCCATGATTCTAGTGAAGTGTGTGAAAGTGATGCATGATTCAACAAAAATTAATGAAAGATGTTACCTGGTTTAGTTGTTGTTTTGAGTAGGATTGCACATTCCCAGTTCCAGCCGAATCTTGTTGAACTGGTCTTCCTTCAATGGCTTAGTAAATATATCTGCAAATTGCTTTTCGTTTTGGACAAAGTCAAATATTATATCCTTCTTAAGTACATGATCCCTTATAAAGTGATGCCGAATTTCAATGTGCTTAGTCCTTGAATGTTGAACTGGATTTTTCGTAAGGTTAATAGCACTTGAACTATCACACATAATTGGCACACTTTCAAACATTAAACCATAATCAAGCAAGGTCTGTTTCATCCAAAGGATTTGTGCACAACATGAACCAGCAACTACATATTCGGCTTCAGTTGCGGATGTTGCCACTGAATTTTGTTTCTTATTAGCCCATGAAACAAGAGATTGACCAAGAAACTGACATGTACCACTGGTGCTTTTTCGATCAAGAATGCAACTAGCAAAATCAGCATCAGAGTACCCAATTAACTTAAGCACATCAGTTCTAGGATACCAAAGTCCTAAAGAAGGAGTTCCTTTTAAGTATTTAAAGATCCTTTTAATGGCACGCAAATGGGACTCCTTAGGACATGCTTGGAATCTAGCACATAGACAAACACTGAACATAATATCTGGTCTACTAACAGTGAGGTAAAGAAGGCTTCCAATCATACCTCTGTAGGTTTTTATATCCACATCTTTACCTTGTTCGTCTTTGTCTAACTTAGTTGATGTGCTCATTGGAGTTGGACTCGGTTTGGCATTAGCCATGCCGAATCGTTTCAGCAACTCCTTTGTGTACTTTGCTTGACTTATGAATATTCCATCACTTTGTTGCTTGACTTGGAATCCGAGAAAGAGTGTTAATTCTTCCATCATGCTCATCTCGAATTCACTGTGCATTAGCTTTTCAAATTCTTTGCACAAAGAGTTGTTAGTAGCACCAAATAGTATGTCATCTACATAGATTTGAACAATAATTAGGTCATGATTATCATGCTTCACAAAAAGGTAGAATCAACTTTTCCTCTAGTAAAGCCTTGTGTGATTAGGAATGTATTTAACCTGTCATACCAAGCCCTTGGTGCTTGTTTCAACCCATAGAGAGCTTTCTTCAATTTGAACACATGATCGGGGTGTTCAAAGTCCTCAAATCCGGGAGGTTGTTCAACATACACTTCCTCCATGACGAATCCATTTAGAAAGGCACTCTTCACATCCATTTGATAGAGCTTGAATCCCTTGTGAGAGGCAAATGCCAAAAGCATTCGGATTGACTCAAATCTTGCTACGGGAGCAAAAGTCTCATCAAAATCAATCCCTTCCTCTTGGTTGTATCCTTGAGCAACAAGTCTGGCTTTGTTTCTCGTAACATTTCCAGCTTCATCCAGCTTGCTTCTAAACACCCACTTTGTGCCAATCACGGGACGATCACTTGGTCTTTCAACCAAAGTCCACATATCACTTCTCTCAAATTGGTTTAGCTCTTCTTGCATAGCCATAATCTAATTTCAATCATTTAAAGCATCAGCAACATTTTTAGGCTCAATTTGTGAAAGAAAGGCCTGATGTGAATTGATGTTGTGGATTGATGAGCGAGTTGATACTCCTCTTGTTAGATCTTCTATGATGGCGTCTGTTGAGAGACCTTTCGACATCTTCGATGCCAAATGTGGTTGCACTTCACTAGATGGGAGTTCTTGCTCAAGTACATTCGCATCATTGGGTGGATCTGAATTTTCAGCCCTGTTTTCCTCCTGCTTTTCTGATTCCTGAATAGCCGTAGTTTGTGGTTGTGGATTTTGATTATCCATTTCTACAACATCTTCAGAATTGTTAGTAGTAACAAATTCATCAAAGACACCATGCATAGATTCTTCCACCAATGATGACCTTTTATTGTATACTCGGTATGCTTTACTAGTTATTGAATACCCAAGGAATATGCCTTCATCAGATTTTGCATCAAATTTGCTAAATGCATCCTTCGTACTCAATATAAAGCAATTAGACCCGAAAACCTTAAAGTAACTAATGTTCGATTTTTTGTCATTCCAAATCTCATAGGGGGTCTTTTCAAGTGTGGATCTAATGGACACTCTATTTAGTATATAGCATGTTGTGTTTACTGCTTCAGCCCAGAAGTATGTAGGTACATTATGCTCATTCAACATGGTTCTTGCCATCTCTTGCAAGGTTCGGTTCTTCCTCTCAACAACCCCATTTTGTTTGGGAGTTCTAGGAGCTGAAAAGGTATGGTTAATGCCGTTTTCTTCACAGAAGTGATTAAAGACAATATTATCAAATTCTCCACAATGATCATTTCTAATCTTGGTTAACTTATACCCTTTCTCATTTTGCAGCTTTCTAACCAATGATACAAACTCATGAAGAGCATGATCTTTTTGAGCTAGAAAGATGACCCAAGTAAACCGAGAGTAGTCATCTACAATCACAAAGGTATATTGCTTACCTCCAAGACTTACCATCCTCATTGGTTCGAATAGATCCAAATGCAATAGCTCCAATGGCCGAGATGTGGACAGAACCTTTTTAGGCTTGAAGGAACTTTTGGTTTGTTTGCCAAGTTGACAAGCTTGGCAGATTCTTTCTTTTTCAAACTTCATTTGTGGAAGTCCTCTCACAAGCTCCTTCTTGAGCAGGTTTGACATTAGCTCCATATGTGCATGTCCTAACCTTCTGTGCCAAAGTTCAGGTGTTTCTGTACTAACACTAAAGCACTTGTTCATAGGGTTAGCAACATCACTTATATTAATAGAATATATATTTCCATGCCTTTTTCCCTTAAATATGGTATCATTTTTTTCAAAGCTAGTTACCGAGCATTCATTGGCTTCAAAGATGACTTTGCAGCCTCGGTCACATAGTTGACTTATACTTAACAGATTAAATTTCAGGTTGTCAACTAATAGCACATGTTCAATTATAGGATCCTTACCAACATTACCTATGCGAAGTACTTTTCCTTTTGATTTGTCACCGAACATGACAGATCCTTTGCCTGTCGAGTAGAGGGATGTGAACATAGATGGATCTCCGATCATATGTCTTGAGCATCCACTATCCAGCACCCATTGATCCCTCTTTTCCTGTTGCAATGTTAGGTCTTAGGTATCCACACAAGCTCAGGTCCTTGAATGTCAGTTTTGGTACCTTTGGATACCCACATGAATTGTAAAGGATAGTTTTTCTTCCTAAATATGCAATTTTTGATGCCTTGTCCATGTCGACTACAATAGTGACAAGTAATGTGACTCTTATGATGCTCATCAGATTTAATGAATCTACTTCTATGTGTGGAGACATTTCTGGAAGTGTGTTGTGTGTGACTAGGAATCTTTTTATGTTCAAAGACATTGTGTGTAGCTTCTAAGCCTACCTTTTGAAGAGTATGTCTTTGTTGTCCAAGAATCATATCTAGACCTTTACTTCCAGATTCAAATTTCTTTAGTATATCATCAAGATATACACAGTATTTGGTTAACCTATTGTTTTCTTTTTTAGCCTTTTTATACAATTCATGGTTAGCCTTACTCTTTGTCTCAAGTTCACTATATGCGCTAACCAGTATTTCACATTCCGATTTGGCATCAATGATGCTGGATGAGTGTATCACCAGTTCTTTACTTAGCATATCAATATTTGTTTGTTGTTCTACTTTCTTAGTTTCTAGAACTTGTATTTTCCATTTAAGTTGGACATTTTCTTTTGCCATTTTCTTAAAACTCATAAACAGCTCATCATATGCATCTTAATGTCATCAAATTCAAAGTCAGAAAGGTCAGAATTTGATACCTCATTTTCGCCTCTTGCCATGAGACATATGTTGGCAGCCTCTTCTTCTTCTGAATCACTTTCAGAGTCCAGATCATCCCAAGCTGCCATTGCCTTCGTTCCTTCACTTCTTGAAGCATCAAACTTGGGTTTTCTTTGCAAAGGGCAATCGGCTTTGATATGACCTGGGCGATTACACCCAAAGCAAAGAGGTTGTTCCTTCTTTGACTCATCAAGCTTGACTCCTCTTTGATTCCCTCTCTGGTTCTTCTTCTTCATGAACCTAATAAACTTTTGGGTTATCAAGGCAATGTCTGAATCGCTTTCAGAATGATCCTCTTGTGCATTGAGAGCTATCTCCTTCTTCTTTTTGGCTTTCTCCTCGAATTTTGACCCATGCACAATAAGGTTGCCCATAAGTTCATTGTAGGTGAGGGTATTCAGATCTTTAGCTTCCTTGATTGCTGTCACCTTTGGCTCCCACTCGTTTGGAAGTGATCTGAGAATCTTGGTCACCTTTTCTTTGTTGTAACCACTTTTCCAAGACAAGCTAGGTTGTTACATGAGATTGTGAACCTTGTGTCCATATCTTGAATAGACTCATCTGATTTCATTTGAAACAGTTCAAAGTCTCTCATTAGCCTGTTCATCTTGGATTCTTTTACTTGATTGGTACCCTCATGAGCTACACAAAGAAGGCTCCATATCTCATGTGCGGTATTACAAGAGCGCAGCCTTTCAAATTTGGCTTGGCTAGTGCCATAAAGAAGAGCATTCTCAGCTTGTGCATCCAGCCTTGTCTTCTTTATTTCTTCCTCATTCCAGTACTGCATATCTTTGGCTGGTCGTGTGTATGAATAGTTCACAACATTCCACATCTCCAAGTCCTTTCCTTCAAGGAAAGTCTTCATGCGGAATTTCCAATGGTCGAAATTCAGACCATTAAAGAATGGAGCATTGTTGATCTTGTTTCCCTCGAATGTCATGATCTTTTTCTCTTGGAGGTTAATCCAACAACAGAGATCCTTGCTCCGCTACCAATTGTAGGCCCAATTTGGCTAAGAGAGGGGGTGAATTAGCCCCTTTTTCTCTTAATGATCGATTCGGCATGGTCAATGCCTAATCATTCTTAAACTTTGATCTACAGAATATGAACACTAATGCACACACTAATACACAATTACAGGAGTAAGGTTAGAAGAATTTGCACACTGATTTATAGTGGTTCGCCACTAAGGACTACCTCCACTACTCAAGGAGTCCACCTTGAGATTTCTAACCTTCACTATATCTTGGCTTTTTCGGGTTCAACCACAACCTTTTACAAGCTTTTACCTAGGCTAAGCTCAAACCTATCACTCACCACAAACCTCCCCGGTTTGTTGAATCCCATCTTAGCAAACTAATCCCAAGTTCTCACAAAGCTGTGTTTGATCTCACAGCAAGGAATCTTCAATGACAAAGTCAAGAAGATATACAATTAAACTCAACTCTTTAGCCTTTAAGATGTCATTCATGTTTAGGCTATATTTGAGAACTGTAAGTATAACTCAGCAACAATGATCTTAAAAATTCATAATGGCAGTTCTGAATTCAGTTATTCAATCATTCATCAATTTATAGAGGCTGGAGAAGTGGAAGCATCTTCATCCAACGACTAGCTGTCACTTTCTGCTATCTCGAGATTCGGCATGGCTGATGTCGAATTGTCACTCTGCCCGTTTCCAGAAAGTGGTCTTCAAAAGCTGAGCCGATGCCTACTTTTGATTCTCCTAGGTTGGACTGAATCGAATATAGTCATTGAGAGAGCATTGTAGTCCATCGGAAGAACACCTGCAGAGTGGAAAGGAACAAACTCCCAGGCTTTATGCACTTAGGAGCGCCTATAACCAGTGGCCTTAAAATGCATGAAAGTCAGCATAGGCTGACCCGAAACCTAGGTTTGGAGATCCTAGGAAGATTAGATTGGAATCTAACCGTTGCAAACTCTGCCCAGATCAATAAATAAATATTTTCTGAGTTGATTCATGCTAGGTCTTAGGTTTATAGGCTATGGAAGCGTCTATAACTTTTGGCTCAAAGTTTGAAGAGAATCAGCCTAGGCTACCTAGGTAGCTATGTTTGATGATCCCAAAATGTGGCTAGATGAAGATGAAACATTGCAATCTCTACCCAGATCAATAAACAAACATATTCTAGGTAGATTTATGTCTGATTTCCGTTCCATAGGGTATAGGAGCATCTTCAACATTTGCCTCAAAGTTACAAGAAAAGCAATGTGGTAATAGGGCTCAAAAGAGACTTAGAATTAGTAAAATAATGCCTATGTCACGCCCTGTCCATACGTGACCGGCTAGGTGCCTTACGCATCGTTTAGCATGACACAGGGCACCCAAAGGCCTACATCAACGATGGGCAGAAGCTAGCCCGACGGGCAAAACAATTATTGCGCAGCTAAGATCAACAGAAACATCATGGGTCGGATTATAAAACCGTACCAAAGCATCCAGCTTACATTACACAAATTACATACAACATAGTTGGGGCACTACAAGTGTTCTTGCGCTAGTTATTCTTATAACACAAAGTCTAGCTAGAATCAGGTTTGGCTAAGTACCCATCGTCTAACCGACGAGTCTCTCGAGCCTTCCCTCACCAAGCTGACCAACTCCTTGCCCTGAAAAGGGAATGGAAAGAGAGGGGGGGGGGGGTGGTGAGTCCACAGACTCAATAAGCAGGTGATCAAACTAGCAATAGCAATAACACATACAAGTAGTAACAACAACCAACAGCTTCTCATCAATCCACTGTGAACAACCCACGGGTAGGCTATCGTGGGGTTGTACTAGGCCTACCTGCGTGGTCTGGTAACCTTGCCAATGATGTTACTTCTTAGTCAACAGCCCCACGTACGAGGCACAACAGATTGGCTACCAAAACCACACACGACGCCAAGCACAACACCACCATCATCTCATAGACCAAGCAGCCTAGGAGCACTATAAGGTTCATCATCAATATCATCTTATGCAGGTGTTATGATGCAAATGTAATGCATGAAATGCACAGCCTGAATATTGGACTTGTCAACAAGCCAAGGCATCATCATCTTATCATCAACATCGCACCATTGGTGCCATCAACAAGCAGATTGGGTCATTAACCAACAAGCAGCATCATCAACCATTACAAGCATGAGAACCCAACTTACACAGAATTAGGCCTCACTAGGCCCTTCACCTTCTCTTGGTGCTCCATGGGTTTTAGCACCTACCACACACAAGCATACATTAATATATAGCACATTAACATATACATGAAGTAGGAACTCGTACAAGTTAGCCTACACATTCATTAGCCTAGTTAAACTAATCGGTTGACACCAATGCATATATTGGCATGCCAACACCGACCATCTGCCCTAACCAAGTGCAGTAGCATAATTACTCAAGCACTTGTTAGACCTACAAGCCATCAGGTTCTCCTGTCCACGCCAATCAAGCACTAGAAGGTCCATTTGACCATCAGGAGGAGCAATTTTGTGCACCAGGTACACCAATTGGCCTCTTGCGGGTCAATTGTGCTTCAATTACACCAGCCAACACCTCTAACCATCATATTGTCCATCCTCAAGCCAACATCCAACAATAAAACCAAATACTCCTCATAAAATTAAATTGGTGTACTGTCCAAGCCAACAGCACACTAAGCGAGCCAAACAAATGCAAAGACTCTTTAGAATGTTAGAACTCATGGTTCATTACAGGTTTTGATAATTGACAAACCAGTTCCAGATCATGACAAAGATGAAGGAAAAAGAATGAAGCAAAAAGAAATGAAAGCAATCCTCAAGTCAAAGAAACCAAATCAAGAGCAAAGGATCAAAGTGAATGAGCACAAGAATTGAAGAGCCAAGAAAGAAAAGTTAGATCCATAAATTGTACAAGGTATAACACTAAACTCTTCTAGGACATTGGCTCAAAATAAGAAGAATTATGCTCATGCATAACAAAACATACTTCCAAGCATAAAAATGTTTTTCGAGCCATGAACATCGATGTTGTGGATTTAAACATCGATGTTCCTACCTTTGCACAATTCTTCAAAACAGGCAGAAGGCTCAGAACATCGATGTTGGCATCCCAAACATCGATGTTCTAGTGACCGTTGCTTTTAAAATTAGTCATAACATCGATGTTCCCATTTGTAACATCGATGTTCCATATTGGTCAGTTTCAATTTGTTTTTGCCGAGCCAAAATAACATCGATGTTGCCTTCTAAACATCGATGTTCCTGCCTTCAAAGAATTTTCCAAAAACTGGCAGTAGGCGAATAACATCGATGTTGGCATCCTAAACATCGATGTTCTCATGACCGTTGCATTTGAAAATATCCTTTACATAAGCAAAACATCGATGTTGGATTTCATAACATCGATGTTCTTCAATGGTCAGCTTTAATCGTTTTTTCACAGAAGCAAAATAACATTGATGTTGTGAATTAAACATCGATGTTCTTCAATGATCAGTTTTCATCTCATTTTCACAGAAGCAAAATAACATCGATGTTGGTTTATAAAACATCGATGTTCTTCACATGATGCTTTAAAGGATTTTTCACAGAATCAAAATAACATCGATGTTGGGTTTGAGAACATCGATGTTTTAGTTATCGTTAGTCCAATAATTCAAATTTACTGGACAAAACATCGATGTTGTGAATTAAAACATCGATGTTATGGCCGTTACTGCTGACAACTTTTAGCATCCACTATGTTTTGTTTAAAGCTTTTTCTTGGGTGGATTTCAAACGGCTCCATGACTTTTCAGAGCTACAAATTAAGCATTTTCAGCTCTGATTAATAACTAATCAACTCTCTACATTCAAGTATTCATCTCATACATTCAAATCAATTTCTATTGAGCCAATATCCTGTTGAGGATTTGAGAGTTGCCTTTTAGAGCTTAATCTTGTATACTCATATCTACTCTTTGGGAGGGTTCTTTGTTTGAGTGATTGAATTGTATATTCATACACCTTAAGGGAGGTTAGTTCCCTTGTTGAGATTCATAGGAAGAGGGTATATCTTCCTGTGTGAGAAGTCTTGAAGTGAGGTATCTTCAAGCAAGAGTGCTGAGGTTCATGTAACTTGAACTCTCAGGTTTAGGATTCTTGTGACTAGAATTCCTAGGTTGTAACGGTTTGTTAAGCACCCGTAAGCTTAACACTAGATAGTGAAATCTTCAAGTGAGACTTGAAGGGCTGGATTAGCCACACTAGTAGAGTGTGTGTGAACCAG
>JAKUCV010004652.1:0-22002 GCA_028386065.3 Turnera subulata
CTAATCCAACATCCACCGCCCAAGAAATGCCCAGACCCAGGGAGCTTCACAATACCATGTCATGTAGGGAGCAAGAAGATTGAAGGAGCCCTATGCGACTTAGGGGCAAGTGTCAGCCTGCTGCCACTTTCCACCGCTCGAGATATGGACCTTGGGAACATCAAGACCACAAGGATGAAAATCCAGCTTGTTGACCGGTCGCTTGTACATCCTGTTGGTGTATTAGAAGATGTACCTATAAGGGTTGGTGACTTCCTCATACCTGTTGATTTTGTGGTCAGGGATATGGAGTTAGATGCCCACACACCTATTATTTTGGGGCGACCGTTTCTTGCCACGGCCAGAGCATTGATAGATGTTGAGGAAAGAAGAGTGACACTGAGAGTCGGGGAAAAGACAATGAACTTTAATATGCCGAGAGACCCTGAGCCAGAACTGGACTTAGACACCTGCTGCCAGTTCGACACTATTGATAATGGCATCAACACAAGGCAACAGGCTCAGCCTGTCCAGCCCGTCCACCAGCCTGTCCAGCCGCAGCCGCCAATCAATCAAATTGCAGCTGACGATCTTGCACCAAATATTCAGATAAAGCCCCTTCCTCTAGAATTGAATGAAGTGCATTTGGATGTGAACGGTAGTACTATGGTTTACAAGGAGAAGCCCCCAAAAAGGAACAATGAGCAAAACACCAAACGTGTCTTCAAGAAGGGAGGCCAAGTCCTTTTCCAGGCAAAGAGGCGATCCAAGTGGACAGGTCCATTCACCATTCTTCGTTGTTTCCCTCATGGGGAAATGGGGATTGGAGGTGACGGAATCAGTCCGTTCATGGTCCATCGTAAAAAGGTAAAAATCTATCACCTTACCATGGGCGTTTTCAGGGAGAGTCAATCTCCTCAGAACCCTCCAATCACCTAAACAAGGAGGATGTCCAGCTATAAGACATGAAAGAAGCGCTTTTTGGGAGGCAACCCAAGCGAGGTAATTTTTTTTACTGCCCTTGCCTTTCATTAATTTTCATTTGGTTATTTTGTTTTGTTTTTGTTTTGTGTGTCTCTTTTGTTTTGAACAATCAGTTGCTGCAACTCGATGGAGGAAGGAGTCGTCAAGTCAGAAACTCATCAGGGAAGTCCTTCTATACCCTTTTCGACTTTAAGTCTTAATTATTTCATTGCAAAAAGGACTTTAATGCTTGCACAGCCTCAACACAGGCTGAGCCTGTGACGAACTTTCAGCACCTCTAATCTAGTTTTAAGATGCTCCACCACACCACATAGGATAGAACTTTCAGTTTGGGGTATTTTTTGTAGCACTTTTGTCTTTCATTTTCAATTATGTGTGTTTCATTGACTTGGATTTGTTTTCGCATTGCACCCATTTTTCTGTTTAGTTTTCGCAGTGAGGACACTGCAAATTTTTCAGTTTGGGGTATTTTTAGGGTGCAATTCTAACTTGTGTACTTTTCTGGGAATAATGCAAATTTCAGTGCTTTTCTGTTCTTCATTATGCTTTTCCACAGTGTGAGCCTGTCGTAATATTTATGCTTCTTTCCCTTTTCCATTTAGTACTGCTCAATCTTTAATCTCAGGACTTGTCTTCATTTTCAGAACAAGCAGAATAGGTACAATCAAACAATTGCACTCCATGAATCTGTCAGATAAGAAGAATCTTGCTAAATGGTTTTCAAAATGCAACAGGCTCAGCCTGTCTACCTTCAGAACAGATCCTTATCCCTGTCAAGGCGAAATACAAGTAAGAGTTCTTCAAGCAAGGAAAGGATCTAGGCCATCTTTTGCATACCCAACAGACCTCATAAATCCATACCACACTCATCTGTCCATTGCAACCCCATTTGAGCCGACTAAGATGGTCCCTATTTATTCTTTCACCCTGTTTCATCTCACCTCAACCACTTGAAACCGAAATAGGGACCATCATGTGCCAAGGCACAATTCCATTCCCACAGCCTCACCCTGTTGATGAGTCTGTGAACAAAAATCAATCCCACCAAGCATCTGAGGCTGTTTGCTCTCAACGAATACATACCCAGAATGCTACCACACAGCTTGTACTGCCCCCTCCCAGCTGCAAAAATAAAAAAGTTCCAAAAAAAAAAAACAAAGCAGCCAGAAGGGAGAAGAAAGACATGGGAAGGAGAAATTAGGAGAAAAGAAACATTTTGTGAATCAAACTCCATCTCAACACAAGGGGATACATTAAGCCTCTAGGTAGCATGAAAACGCAAGGAATGTACAGTCAATAGTCCCTATACAGCCTCAGACTGTCAACAAAATAAACTGGGAATTTCGAGTTCACTGGCCACCAACTTCTGCTCAGACCATCCACCATCCATTGAAGACCATCACCCTAGCCTCAGCACAACACAGAAAAGTCCTGGGGATCCTTACTTGATTACTTTTGCACATTAGTGGAGATAAGGGATAATGGGTCTGCATATGAGGTAATGTTTCCACTTATCGAAAAATGATTTTGGCAGGATCCCTTTGACGATAGATGATTGGAGGTTAGTTGCATGATTACTCCTGCGATTTTTATGACAAAAATCTACTGACAAGGAATTTGATTGAGATTGATGTAGTTTTGGTGGAAAATTTAAGAATGCTTAAATTTAGACATCACAAGGGTGAAACATAGTGAAAACTCGATGCATTGAGATTAGCCTTCTCTCCCCTTTAAATCATGCCTCCTTTTATTCTTCTGTTTGCTTGAGGACAAGTAAAATCTTCAGTTTGGGGTATTTTGATGCATGTGAAATATGCATAGTTTAAGGCATAATTTTGTACTCAAATCGTTCTTAATTCATCATCATTATATGCCTAATATGCAATATTCCATCATATTCCTCCAATTTACATCCCTTACTGTATGATTAGTGGTTTCAGGTACATTTTGGCCAAATCAAGAGGATTTCATTGAAGAATTTGAAGATACAGCCTCAGTCACAACGTGAGCCTGTGACAGAGCCTGTAAGCCTGTCCTTGAGGCTGTTGTTCAACAAGAACCCAGCAAGCAACCTCAAACCACCCTTTGATCACCGAGTTTTCACTGAATCACATTGCACTCACCAGATCCAGGAAGTCCTCAAGTCATCTCACCATTGGCAAAAGGAGCAGGAACCAATTAAAGGGAGAATTTGAGAAAGAACCCTTACAGCCTCAGCCACAGCGTGAGGCTGTGCATTCTGCAGAAACCCAGGAAGTACAAGGGAATAAAAAAATTATCGCCCCTTGCACTTTCCAACCCACCAACATAAACAATTATTCCCCTGACATTCTCAGAGCACGTTACAAAGAAAAGGAGAAATGGGCACATGCCACCTAGGATTCTTCTTAAACTAGAATTATCCTCTGCAAAAGGAGGCGCCTTGGAACTCACAACCTACCAACTGTTGCCCATCACGCTCCCTGCTCTGTCACACACAAACAAGAATGGAGAATAATCAGAACCACTTGCCCAGACAAGAAGGAGCTTTCCAGCAACGAGGGGAGAAGGAGACCAAAGGGGATGCACCCTACAAAAGGGAAGAAGGGCAGGCGACAGAGATGATCGAGTCATCGATTGGAGCTGAGAAGAAAACCCAGAATTCAGGAAACTAAGGGAAAACACGATTCTGCAGCCTTTCTGGGCAGAAATCGTGTTGCCCTCACTCTCAGTTCACTCGAAAACACCATGACATCACATACCTCCATCATTTTTGTAATTCCAGTTATGAACTAAACGACCCCTTCTTAGGTTGAAGGGGGAAACATGTATTCAGTATTCGATTTGTGTTTAATAAACTGCTCCAGTTTTAACCCCCTCCTTCTTGCTTTAGTTGTTGAGTTATTAATCCATGTTTAGGTTCTGATCAAACCAATGCATGAACTCAGGTAGCTAGGTGAAGAACCGAAAGGAGAAACCTTAGTCACCAGAAAAACAACAACCAAACCTTAGTTTTTAACTCGTGACAGAATTAAAAACTAGGTGAGGAATTAGCCTCAACACCAAATCTTCATCCCCCTTGAGTTTGACCTATGCGAAAGCACTTGGAATATGAGAACCTTGGGAGGAACCTGTGAGTGAAAACAAACGGGTTCAGTATAGGTTGAGAGCGCCTGCAAGAACCAATTTTTATAATTGACCTTTTGCCATCCACAGCCTCAGGCTGTGCCCAGCAGAGCCTCAGCTTGTCACAATGTATTTTGTTGTCGACAGTGCCAAGCTGTAGCAAGCACAGCCTCACTCTGTGACAGTACGAGTCAAGAGATAACACCATTCCTAGTTTGATTCTTGATTGATTATTGAGTAGTATATTCTTATTTAGTAGCAACCTGGCAAAGGACCGAAAGGAGAAGCCAGGAGTGCTAGACCTATAATAGTCAACCTTTACTCCTTAAGCATTCGAAAGAAGGTAAGGAGACACTGTGGGAACCCGCACCAACACCGAGCTTAATCCCTAGGTGGACGTCTACTCTAGTGACAGGGGGTAAATGGAAGCCTAGGGAACTATTAATAAGATCGAAAGCCGTTGATAGTACCTTAGGTTGGGAGCCCCGTCAAGACATCTCATTAGTCACAGCCTCATTACAGTGTCAGTCTGTGACTGAGGCTGTAGAGCAGTTTACAAGCATAAAACCGGTACATGTGGACCCCGGATGCCTAAGAATTCACCATTCCTGATCTCCTCCTCAGTTAAATTCTTGTTACATTTAGTTTACTGCTTGCTTTTATTTCTCTACCATTATTCGTCAAATTCACCCCTTGTTTAATCGTTCTCCAGTCTAGTTAGTCCGAAATTGAAGTAAAATTAATTCCACCCAGTCCCTGTGGATACGACCTTGATACGTACTACATTGACCCTGTGCACTTGCAGGAAAGCACGCATCATAATCTGGCAATAGGACCTATCTATAAATATTTGGTTTCCAAATTGATTCAATGGAAGGATTGGAGTCGTTTTCACATAGACATGCCACACTGTTGATTGTATTCGGGCCTCTTTTGTAGTCATAAGGCTTCTCCTTTTGACTTGTATTTTATGAAATTATCAATCGAGTCTGCCTCTCTTATGAAGATTCATTGTGAATCCAGTCATCATGAAGCACATCTCTCCAATAGTCTCTTAGACATAGCTCAGCTAGATGGTACTTGATTAGGGTTGAAACTTCACCTCTCTGTTAGCCGTCCGAATATACCCAGCCTAAGTGATCTTGATCTTGCCCAAACTCCATGGTCTCAGCATTCTGTGCCTATGGCTGCTATCCCCACGATGAGAAAAGAAAAAAAAGAGAAAAAAAAGAAAAAAGAGTCCGCTGGGCTGAAAACCCGAAAGGGTGGTCTAGGCAAAAGTTAGGACAAGCCTGCTAGGTTGAAAACCCACATGGGCGGCCTAGGCAAAAGTTAAGGCTAAAGGAAAATTGGGGTTAGTAGCCATTGACAGGGGGCATATATGCGGTAGACGACTTCACTTTCAAGACGATTTGCTTGGGTAGTCATGAAAAAGCGTCTAGGCACATCGCCTCCATCTATTTTTGAAGGGGTATCCGCCTGTCCATTGATTTCGCTTTACGGTTCTTCATCCGTCAACCTTTTCAACAAGGAATGTTCACCCCTGGGGTTGTGATTAGAATTTGAAATGAATGAGTTCATAGTCATTGGGGATTCTTCTCTTTGAGGCCTTTGTGTATTTGATGGGATAACTCGATTTTTGTCAAGGTGTTTTACTTTCATCTTAGCTCGAATGATTTTCAATGTCCATGCATCATACTAAGGGCACTAGCATCCAAATGCCCCATGTAGGAATAAGATTGTACTTGCAACCATACGTGGTAGTCGATGGCACTTGCACTTCAAAAAGAAGCGAGCATGTCATATAGAGCTAGGAAGCACTTGCATTCGAGGAAAAAAAAAAGATGAAAGAAAGAGAGAAGAATAAGAGAAGGGAACGAGATAAGGTGAGAGGAGAAGAGAAAAAAGGGGGAAGAAAAAGGAGGAAAGAGAAAACATAAAGGGACAAGAAAGAGAGAGGAAGAGAGGGAGGGAAAAAAAGAGAGAAGAAGATAAAAGGAAAAATCTAGGGAGGCAGGAGAAGATGAGGGGAGAAGATGAGAGAGAGAGAGAAAGAAGAGGGAAAAGGAAAAGAGAGGAAAGGGGAAAAATATGTCATAAACATTTGCATCTAAAAATAAATATGTAGAAAATAGGAGTACTCGCATGCATTGAAAAGCACATTGTAGACGTACTCATGCACCACTTACATATAGAATATGGATTTCTTGGTAGAGTAGACTTGGTTGAGGATAAATGTTCAATAAAGGTGACAACACCATAAATTCATCACTTGATGTAGACTTACATTTCCTACGGTTGATGGCTGGAGGGGCAAGGCATGCCTGAACCTTTAGACGACACTGTCTGTAGAATAACGGGCATGCCATGCCTGAGGTTTAGACATTATGATCACATATAGACTCTAGGGGCACGGCAACTCCCAACCTTTGATGTTAATGACCGATGTTGGGCATTCTTGAGAAGATGTAAGGCCTATTTTTTTTTTAAAAGTTGATGTGTGTTGTCTTGGGCATTCCAGAAGATGTAAGCCCCAACTTTTGTTGTTTGATGCGATGAGTTTGGGGCGTTCTCGGTAGAACGAGTCGTAAGGCCTAAAATTTTTTTGTGAAAGTTGATGTGTGTTGTCTTGGGCATTCCAGAAGATGTAAGCCCCAACTTTTGTTGTTTGATGCGATGAGTTTGGCGCGTTCTCGGTAGAACGTGTCGTAAGGCCTAAAACTTTTTTGTGAAATGATGCCAGGGGCAGATGCCCCTAAGATGAAAGTAGAACCGATGAGAGTCGCCAGGGGCATATGCCCCTAAGATAGAAGTAGAATTGATGAGAGTCGTTAGGGGCAGATACCCCTAAAGCAGAGTGGATGAAGACGTTGAGGGATAGAAGAGCACCGAGACGATGTAAATGAACCACAGGATGATTCGCGTTAACTCTTGGGACCAGGAAAATCCCAAGACCCCCGAGATGAGATGAGATCCTCACGGGAGGGCGACAATATCCCTAGTTAACATAGGTGAGATGATCCTAGTTAGCGAAATCCCCACAGGAGGATGATAATATCCTTAGTTGGAAAAATTCCCACAGGAGGGTGATAATATCCTTAGTTGGCAAAATCTCCACTGGAGGGTGATAATATCCTTAGTTAGCAAAATCCCCACAGGAGGGTGATAATATCCTTAGTTAGCATATCCCCACGGGAGGGTGATAATATCCTTAGTTCGCAAAATCCCCATGGGAGGGTGATAATATCCTTAGTTGGCAAAATCCCCACGGGAGGTTGATAATATCCTTAGTTGGCAAAATCCCCACGGGAGGGTGATAATATCCTTAGTTAGCATAGGTGAGACGATCCTTTGTTAATGACTTTTGGGACCAGGAAAATCCCAAAAGAAACCTCGGGATGAGATGATTCCTGGTAGCTCTTGGGACTAGGAAAATCCCAAGAGATTAGATGAGTCAATCACAAACCTCGGGATGAGATGATTCTCGAGGTGGAGCATGTGATGCTCCAACCATTGGTCCACAACACTCACATTCGTTATCCAAATTTGGTTATTCCTTCCTTGCATTGCTTCATCTTTAAGTTTTAAAGACTCACCAACGAGGGGCATCTGTGAACACCCAAATTTGACCCATGAAAATCATATTGAGATTAGACTCCAGACATGTTTGAATCATAAGATTGATGATTTAGTCTTGGATTGAAGCATGGATGGGGTTTAATTTTGGTAGAATTTATACATTACAGTAATTAAGACTTTTATATGCCTAGGATTAATGAGACGATTTAATCATAGGATATGTTAAGGACTAAATTGCTAAAATATATTTTATCTCAATAAATTTGGGCTTGTTTATTTGTTAAACCCAATTATATTTATTCTTGGGTTGAAGATAAATGTAAGGGTCCAATTTAATAAGGTATGGACTTTTCTTCAGAGTTGCATAACCCATTAACACCTTGCTTGCAGACAAATTTAGCTCCGATTTTCGTGGAAAATCAGAGTTAAATCATTCCTTAATAGCAAGAATATTTGTGGTATGATTTTGGCCTAAAAGAAGGAATCAATGTGTAATTAGTCATTTAGGAGATGATTGAGAGAGAAGTAATCAAGAAAGCAGAGGATTCTGGGCAGTCTAGGGGTTAATTACGCGGTAGGATCAATCAGGGAGGAATTAGGGGAGAATCGGGACCAAAAAAGGAAAGAACGGATGAAACGCGTGGGCGGTCTTCCACCCATGACCGCCCGGTCTTGCTGTCATCCATAGGATTACCGCCGTCCATGGCTGTCCTGCACACCCAGAAACGCCATTTCGGCCCGATTTTCGCCCGTAATCTGATTCTACTAGATTTTGGCCCAGATTTTTGGCCATTACCTTGATCATTAAGTTGGTCCACACCCTTAGGCTACCCAGAACACTATAAATAGGACCCCCCTCTCACATTTCAAAGGACACACATTCTATTACACAAACACTCTTCACAAAGCTTTGAAGCTTGGAGAAACTCTATCTCTCCGAGCCTAGGAAATAGTTCTATAGTCAAAAACTCTGGTAGAATTTCGTGGGTAGTATCATCCGTTGAAGGCAGCAAAGGGGAAAATCAAGAAGAACTCCAAGATTGAGTTGAGGAGTGGGAGGAAATTGTGTGGGAGGCACAATCCAAACCAAAGAGCTAGAGGAGGGTTACAAGAGGTAATCCTAATCCCTTTTTGTCTGACAAATTATTGTTGAGATGTTGATGTTGATGATGATGTGACTCTTGTGATGCCTTGTCAAGAACTACGTGGGCTTTGAACCCGGTCTCCGGGGTACGTAGTTATTTTCTAGTGGTGGAAACTCAAGCCCAATCTTCTTCTTCTCCCTTTTCTTTTTAATATTCAGTTATTATGTGTTTTGATGCTCACACTTGCACACTTGCACAAGGCATACAAAATCCTCTAATTGCACAAAGTTTCACCCCAACGTGGATGGGTGCCTAACACCTTCCCATCCATGATGAATCCCCGGGTCCAGCATCTTTGGTTCGTTATCCAGTTGCCTAAATGGAGTCACATGAAGGATTTTTCCCAAGTTTTTGTCCCTTAAAAAAATTTGGGTGGCGACTCCAAAGATGTTGGATGACGGTTATGAAGAAGGTATAAAGGAAAGGTGAACAGGCCCAAGTGATTTTGGGTCGGGTATTCACACCACCAAGCGGCCAGGCATGCCACATACCTTTGTTTTAGACTCCGTCATGAGATCTTGGATCTGGTTGAGATAGTCTTGCCCCCAAAAGATGTAGGGATGTGAGAGGGCTGGTAAGCAATAGTGTTTGCTATGTTTGAAAGAAGTGCAAGTTTTGTTCATCATTTTTATGACTTTGCTTTTGTGTCACATGTTCACTTAATCAATAAAATGTGCCTCTTCTTTCCTTTCTCGATGATTGCATTTCATGATTTAGAAAGTGACATATTTTATACTAAGGTGAACGGATTTTGGAAACATTTCAAGTTTGGCTTGCCGAACTTCTAAATGGATCAACACAAAGTAAAGCCATTGAAACCTAGCTTATCGACATGGCTCCACACTAGATTCTAGGATCCTGGCCGAGGCCTAAGAAAGAAGCCTCATGTTTTAAAAATAAACTAGTGCTTGAAGCACAAACCCTTGGCTAATGTGCAGCAGCCACATCTAAAAACCCTGAACTAGACACCAACCTTCAGACACAACCTTCACTAAAAACTTGGGGGGAGAAGCTTTCTTAAAATAGTCTGATATTCATCAATGGAAAAATTGTGAAAGGTGAGACATTTGGCCAGTCTTCACCCGAACTACAGGGACCTAATTTCTTAAACATAGCACCAAAAGAAAAAAGAGGAACACCTTCTAGATCAGCAATCCATGAAAACGACAAGTTCATACCTTTTACAAAGTTCACATATGAATGGGGACTCGAATATCAATCAAAGCAAGTCTTTTAAGCAAAGGTGTTCCTATTAAAAAAAAATCAAAGAGAGTGCTATGTTTAGGAATACGTAAACAACCTAAAACAAAGGTGCGGTTAAAACAAAAATCCCCTCCCTTTCCAAGTCGAACTTCCTTGATAAACTAAGATTTGACACCCGTTCTACCAATGGTCCAACAACTTAACCAAGAATTGATCTGTCACAAAATTTTTGCAGTCACCTTAGTATGAATGAAATGATTGACTACTTTTTGACATGCATAGAGTGAGACCCCGGTACATTAGAGAAGTGTGAAAGACAGAAGAGTGAACGAGGAAAAAGCACATGATGATCGTTATCTGAGGGCTTAGTAGCAGCAAGAATTGTGGTTCCATCCATCTCTACAAGGCACAAGTAGAACGACATCATCTACCCCCGTGGCTCGAAATCATGTTTGCATATTTGAAGGATGCCTTTTGTTGGCTGGTGTACTCTCTCACGAGAATCCTCACTCATCTTTGCCTTAGAATTATTCGAACGACTTTCGAAGAAGGTCCCTGGGTACCCCATGGTTTGTCTTATGGAGTCTTAAACTCAGTAAAGCCTGAAGAAAGGAAAGAGATACCCAAATCCAATTTCGAAAAGAAATGAAAAGAGGGAGAGGAAAGAGAGAGAGAGAGAGAGAGAGAGAGAGAGAGAGAGAGAGAGAGAGAGAGAGCAAAACCCTTTTTTGAAAACCAAGAGGCACTCATATATACATTGCTTGGATTTTTGATATTTTGCATGTGGGCCCTACCAGGCCCAAAATTGATATGTTGTTGTTAGGGGCATTCTTGAGGTGAGGTAAGGCCTAGTTTTTTTTATAAAGTTGATGTGTGTTGTATTAGGCTTTCAAGGAGATGCAAGCCCCAACTTTTGTTGATGAGTTTGGGCATTCTCAATAAAAGGAGTTGTAAGGCCCAACCTTCTTTATGAAATGGTGCTTGGGGCATGCTACCCCATGATTTGGATTGTGTAATTTTCTAGACATGCTACCCCATTAGAGTTGATGTATAATCCTAAGAGCATAGCTGCGTATGTCCCTTGGAAAGAATGCATAAAGGGCATAGCTCCCCTAGTTTTTTGAACTTGAATAAGGGGCATAGATGCCCTAATTTTTTAAAGTTGAACAAAGGGCATAGCTTCTTGGATTTTTGAACATGAGGGGCATAGCTGCCCTAATTTCATGATGTTGAGAAAAGAAATAGTTGCCTACATTTTCGAAGTTGATTACCCCATGGCATAGCTGCCCGGATTTTTGTGATTTAAGTTTATCAGGGGCATAGCTGCCCGATTTTTTGAGACATATAAGGGGCATAGCTACCCGGATCTTTCGAGTCGATTTTAAATCAAGGCTATAGCTGCCTAAGTTTTTGAAATGGAAGGGCACAGCTACCCAAGTTCATGATTGCATGGTGGGCATAGTTGCCTGGACTTTTTTTGATTTAGATACATCAGGGGCATAGCTGCCTGGACTTTTTTTGATTTAGATACATCAGGGGCATAGCTGCCCGAGTTTTTAAGCACAAGGGGCATAGCTGCCCGAGTTTTTATTTGATTGCACAAGGGGTATAGTTGCCCGAGTTTTTTTGAATTTGAGTGCATTAACGGCATAGCTACCCGAATTCTTGAAATTAAATCCCTCCTGAGGGCTTAGCTGCCCATATTTTCAAAGTTGATTACACCATGGGCATATTTATCCAAACTATTGAGAGGGGCATAGCTGCCCGGTTTTTTAAAACTTGTGGAGGTTATAACTGTCCGAATTTTTGAACACATGAAGGGCATAGCTGCAAGAATTTTTGAATTTGATTTCAAAGGGCATAACTGCCCAAAAATCTTTGAATTTGATTGCATGAAAGGAATAGCTGCCTGAGTTTTCACTTTGAACGCAGGAAGGGCATAGCTGCCCAAATTTTTGAATTTGAAGGGTATAGCTGCCCGATTCTTTTGACTTTAATCGAAGGGCACAGCTGCCCGAGCTCTTAACTTGGTTGTCTTAGGGGCATAGCTGCCTGAGCTTTTGAGTTTGATTTCATAAAGGGCATAGCTGCCGCACTTTTTATTTTGATCACATGAAGGGCATAGCTGCCTGAACTTTTAAGTTGATTGCATCATGGGCATAGCTGCCCGAATTTTCCATAGATGATTTCAAACCAAGGGTATAGCTACCTAAATTTTTATGGTTTGTTTCAAATTGGGGGCATAGCTGCCCAAATTTTTGGAATTGGTCACTTCAAAGGCATAGCTGCCCAAGTTTTTGGAATTGGTCACTTCAAGGGCATAGCTGCCCATATGTTTTGAGTCGATACACATAAGGGGCATAGCTGCCCGATTTTTCCTCAATTGACTACGCATTAGGGGCGTAGCTGCCCCATCATTCTTATTGATTTGGATTATGCTTGGTGGCATAACTACCCCGGATTTCCAAACAGAGAGCATAGCTGCTCAAAATTCATGGCACACGCCACTTGCATCTATCATTGGAATTTGGTTGTTCCTTTCTTACGTTGTTGCGTCCTTAGTCTCTAAGGACTCATCAACAAGGGGCATCTCGAACATCCAAATTTGACCGACGAATTTTCCACAAAAATTAGATTTTAAACATGTTTGAACTTAGGGTTAATTAGATGAATTGATCCAAGGAGTAAGACACGTCAAGAGTTCATTTTAATGGAAATAATACATTTTTGGTAATTTGAGCCTTTGTATATTGGAATGCTAGGATTAATGAGATGATTTAATCTTACGGTAAAATATATAATAAGGTTTATTTACACTGAAATGTGTTTATTTCATTACTTGGGCCTTTAATCTATCTCTATTCCAATTTTAATGAGATGATTTATCTTTGGGTTGAGGATGGGTTTAAAGGCCAACGTTAATGAATTCTCCAGAGTTCAATTTTCCCATTAACACATTTCTTGCAGGTTAATTTTAACTCTGATTTTCGTAGAAAATCAGAGTTAAATCATTATTTAATTAGATTTTGTGCTTTTTTTATATATGAAAAAAGCTTTATTAAAGCAAAACTGATAATGCAAGTACAGGATAAGTCATTGTAGAGATGACTTATCGCCTATTAGTAACATGTCAATCAGAACAAAGTAAAAGGAAAAAAGGCATATACATAAATAACTACACGATGATGGGTATGCACTTTGGACCATGCCACGCCAATATGCTTTCCGCACGAATGATCATCGCAGAGCTATCATAAGGGAAGCTAGGTTGTGTGCCTTAAACCATAGTAGAGACCTATGTATCACTGCCTCCATCATTTTTCCCCAGCCCACATTCTTTGCCTCAAACACTAACTTGTTTCTAGCCAGCCATATGCTCCAAATACATGTGAAAAATACAACCATCCAGGGAGCACGAGCACAATTAGGACTAACCAATCCCATCCATTGGATAACTAACTCTTCCAGATTCTTAGGGATACACCAAATAACACCCCACCAGTCTCATAGTTGGTTCCACAAGCACCAAACAAATCTACAGCATACAAATAAGTGATCCTTTGTTTTAATTACCTCTTCACAAAAGGGACACAGGGCATGTTCCATTGTAATTATGGAATTTTGTACCAGAATCGATTTCACAGCCACTCCTTGATTTAGAGCTAAGCAGAGAAAGAATTCTACTTTGAAAGGGGCGCAGCCTATCCATACCCACGGAATGCCAATCACCCTGTAAGAAGATTTGAACACACAATCATACCCTGATTTAACACTGTATACACCTTTGGGGTCTTCTACCCATCACCATACATCAAACTCATTCGGAACTAACTCAACATTATCCAACCCCCTTATTAGAGAATGTAGCTCATCCACTTCCCAATAATAGAGCTGACGTCTCCAATTAAACACCCACCTTCGATTACCATTCTCCACACGCAAGAAATCCCTCACACAACTCCCCTGATTATTAGATATTGCATACAACCTATGATAGATTTCCTTAAAGACTCATCTCCTCGTCCACTTATCTAACCAGAACTTACATGATTCGCCATCTTTTAAATCCCACATAATATTGTATCTCAGTTTTAGATCACACTCAGTACATTCCTCCCCAAACATAACAATGTTTTTCCAAACCAATGAAGATGCATTCATATTAAAAGTAGGCCATGACGACTGAGATTGACTTCTGTAAGAGTTATCCAAGATTCATGCCCAAACCGGCCGAATAGCATTCATAGTTTCAAGATTAACATACCTGCATAACCACTTAAATAGTAAACACTGGTTTTTGACAAGGTTGTTCTCAATGCCCAATCCTCCGTATCTCTTCGGCTTGGCAATTTTATTCCATGCTACCCAACTCATTTTCTTTTTGTCTTCACCGCCTCCCCAAAGAAAATTCCTCTGCAATCTCACAATCTTGTTAGCCACCCCACTAGGTATTTTATAAAGAGACAGATAGTAAATAGGCAGATTACATAGCACAACCAAGATTAAAGTCACCCTTCCACCAAGAGATAATAATTTTCCTTTCCAGGATGCTAGCCTTTTCTTGATTCTGTCTATAATAGGGTCCCACGCCTTGATTCTCTGCATTTTCATACCAATTGGAAGCCCAAGATACGTGATAGGCAGATTATCAACTCTACTCAAAAGCATACCGCTACATCCTTCATTCTCTGGTCCGATACATTTATTCCCACCACACTACTCTTGTGGAAATTAATCCTAAGTCCTGATAAAACCTCAAAACATCTCAACACCCTTTTTAAATTCAACAATGAAGGCAAATCATCCGGGCAAAAGAATAAAGTATCGTCCGCAAGTTGGAGCAAGCATATCTAGACATTATTAACCCTCACTCCTTGAATGAGATCCATACTGACAGCTTTCTTGACTAAGCAAGACAACCCCTCCACCACAATATTAAACAGAAAGGGTGATAAGGGATCACCTTGCTTTAATCCCCTGTATGCAATAAACTCATCAGATGGACACCCATTTAGTAACACAGCCAAACTTGGCATACTAATACAACTCCGAATCCATCGTCTCCAAGATTCCCCAAAATCCATGGCCTGCATCAATTCCAATAAGAAATCCCAAGACACTGTATCGTAAGCCTTCCGGAAATCAATCTTCCACAACAAACTTTGCTTTTATTTTTCCCCAATTGATGAACAATCTCTGAGGCAGAAAAGCACAGTCCATTATTTGTCCGCCTTCAATAAAAGCATATTGACTAGGGCTAATTATTTCTTGCATCACCGTTTTCAATCTTACAGCCAAAACTTTCGAAAAAATTTTGTAAATGCCATGGATTAGGCGGATTGGTCTAAAGTCCCCAAAACTCTCTGTATCAAGTTTTTTTGAATTATACATAAATACCCACGATTAACTCCACTGGGTAGTCTCCCACTCTTTGCAAACTCATTTATCAAATCCAATAAATCATCCCCAATCAGATCCCAAGCCCTTTTATAAAAATTGAAATTTAAACCATCAGGGCCTGGTGCTTTATCTCCATCACAATCCCATAAAGCTCTCTTCACTTCTTCTCAAATGGTTTTTCCAAAAATAGGGCCCCTTCCGTGGAAATTTTCTTCACAAGTATCCCATCCCATCTGAATCTCGCTTTTGTAGGAGCTTTAAAAAACTCCCCATAATATGATTTAGCTGCCTCTTTAATCACTGTCGGATCATCTACCACTCTTCCCCCACAGATAATTGTCTAATAGAATTCCTTCTCCCCCTATTGCAAGCACTCAAGTGAAAAAACTTAGTGTTTTTGTCACCAAGTTTCAACCAATTAATCTTCGACTTTTGTTTCCATAAACACTCAAGTTGGCTTCTTCGGTGAGATAATTCCCCTTTCCACTCACGCATCTGACCCCTTTCAGTTTCATTCAGACCCTTGTGCTCTGTTATTCTATCCAAAAAATCAATTCTTTTCTCCAGCTCTTTAATGTCCTTATCAACAACACCAATGGAGCTCTTGTTCCAAACCCGAAGAGAGTGTTTGACTGCTCCCAATCTTCTTAGAAGAATAAATTTCCCAGGGAATTTAATACAAGCAGCCTCCCATGCTTCTTTCAAGACTGAATCAAAATCTTTATGCATTAGCCAACAATTGAAGAATTTAAATGGCCTCATTCCCTAATTCACTTGATCTTGTGCCAAAATAATCGGGCAGTGATCCGATCCCCCCTTGCTTTCCGCCCACAATCTAATAGATGGAAACAAATCATACCACACCGGATTAAAAATAGCTCTGTCTAATTTGCTCGGCGAATTGCAATTTCCCCAAGTAAAAAACCTCCCTTGGAGTTCCACTTCACAAAGCTCTGACGCAGAAATAAACTCACCAAACTGCCAAGAACCCCTGGCATCAACCCATCCACTTAATCTTTCTTTTGACTCAAGAACCTCATTGAAATCACCCAATAAAACCCAGGGTATAGAAGAGCCCCTGATGACCGAAAGTAATTCTTTTCAAAGCACTGCCCTCCCATCGACAATATTAGGCCCATATACTCCACACACCCCAATTTCCGTCTTACCCAATACCTTGCCTTCCACTACAATCCAATTATTGCCTGACAATTTCTTACAAACTCTGAGATAATCACAGTCCCAAAGAAGTGCAAGACCACCCGAATTTCCTGTTGCGTCTACACTCATAAATTTAAAAGGTCCTCCATGCCAAAGTTTATCAAAATCCCCCTGCCTCCATCCAACGCACTTGGTCTCACACAAGAATAAAATTTCCGCCTTCACCTTCATCATCAGTTCTTTGAGACTTCTCCGTTTTTGCATCGACCCCAAGAAATGCAACTAAACATGGAAGAGGAAGAGAAAAACAAATAACTAGATAATGAATTGGTTACATACCAGCTCTCGACTGGACCCAATCATTCCCTTCTTTTTCCACCAACGATTCCACAATTTTTGAGACTTCATCAGCTCCACCTTCAATCTATAAACCCAAGGAAGCACCAATTGCCATTGTTTCATTCACCTCTATTGATTTGAAGGAAAAAGCATGATTCTCTACTGCCGAAGCCCTAATATTTCTGGCCATAATATCTCCATCACTCGTACAGCTTTCACCAGAGCTAAGAGATCGCACCTCCCCCCAAGGTATGATTTTCTTCTTTTTCTTTAATTTCCGATCGTGGCATCTTCTCAATAAGGCCTAAAAATAGTTTTTAACTCTTTTAAAGAAAGAATTTTACCTTCATGCTCCTCTGGTGTCGTTTCATCACCAATTGTAACCCTTCTTTCCAGAGCTATATTTAAGTTAAGATCTAGTCCATTAGTTCCAATAGACTGCATATTCCTTTCTTTGCTAGGCTCCCCATCCTGGCCCAACAATAAAGCATCATTCGGCCCATCGAAACCAAACCCTACACCATTCTATCCATGGTCCACCTCTTCAATAATCTGGTTAGATAAGCGCCCCCCTATCCATACATGTATTGTCTACATTCAAAATCCTTCTTGGGATGAGAGACTGAGAACATGCCTGCATCTGCTGTTGTCGCAGCTTTTCCACCACTTCAACATTCTTTGGGCCCACAATTCTCGTACAAACCCCATTCGACTGGCTGCATGACGGGGATATTTCTGCTACACCAGTATCCAAGATAGCTTTACTTTTATAAAGGTATTTGATAGTATTAATGATGCCAAAAGGATCCTGGGACTCTTCAAAACCCTCCCCATTAGTAAAGTTGTACGACTTTCCATCACTACCTTCACCAACTCTCCGATCATCCTCCTTCATGCTGCCATCCTTTTCTGATCTGGTCTCCCCACTGAATTCCCCGGCAGACGGTTGAGCCTCCTCCACCGTAATATCATAAATTTACTGATCAATTCTGACCCTGAAGGATCAAGCCAGAGGTTTCTTATAGGTTGTCAGGATTAATACCTTCCCCCACCTCCAATTTATTGCTCGAGTCAAAATCATTTTGCAATCTAATGAAATTGCCAAAACGCAACGCGATCTGCCTAAAAAAGGAATCACACCATGCTTGTGGAGGTACCCCGTAAACATTCAACCAACATTCGCGGTGTGAAGCACCATCACCCTGTTCCCGAACCTTCACTAGATCAAACAACTGCTGACCCCACGCTTCTTTATACTTTAAGCACTCATCCTCGCCTCCCGCGAATTGAAGGCAAGTAACACATATTGACCTCCCAGTTTCTTGACATCAATTTTACCATTCGAGGTGTATTTCAAGGCATTGACAAGCATTGCAATGCTTACACCTTCCTTCAACAGGTCAAATGCGCACGCATTCAGTTTACTAAGATAGTCATCAGTTGGTTGGAAATCGAAAGAAGCGTTAGAGATTTCCTTAGCTCCTTCGACATTCTTTACACCAACCGGATTTGTAGCCACCGCTTGTGCAAAAGAACGACCGTTTTCAACCCTAACATCTGGAAACCTCTTCTTGTTAATTGCTCCACTTCTCTGGCAACTTCAATTAGATTTTGTGCTTTTGGTATGATTTTGGCTTAAATGGGTGTCAATGTGTAATTTAATAATTATGGAATGATTTTGAGGAGTGATAATCAAGTAATGGAGTGATTCTTGGTTGATTAGGGGGTTAATTATGCGGTAGGATCATATCAGAGCTGAATTAGGGGGATTGGGGTTTGAAAAGGGAAAGAACGAGTGACACGCGGGGCGACCGGCAGTCATCTCGCGACAACCGCCGAGTGCCGGTAGACATCCACACATGACCGCCGGCACTGGTGGTCATGCAGCGGATGACCGCCGACAATGGCGGTCATCACTTCCCAGATTCGCCCAAATCTCCAATTTTGTTTCTAATTTCGATCCTACGCGGTTTTGGACCAGATTCTCTGGCATAATCTTCACCATTAAGCAGGTCCACACCCCTAGGCTTCCCAGAGCACTATAAATAGGACCCCCCACACACATTTCTAGGGACACACACATTATTATTCATATACACACCCATAAGCTTGAATGCTTGGAGAAACTAGTCGCTCTAGGTGTTGATGCATTTTTGTTGCAGGACTATAACCCTTTGTGTTGCAATTTGGCCTGAGTAGTGCCAAAAAGGGAAACAATCAGACTAACGTTGTTTGTTGACGTTTCTATTGACTATGCCTTATTATCGTTTTGTTGTTAATTTTTTTGGAATATAGTATCATGATCTATTATAATTTGGCTTCTCTCAGTAATTCACATTTAGTCATATTTGCTTTTTTAGATGCCAAAAAGGGAGAAATAGTGTTGCGTGATTGCAAGTACTTGCAAGTATTTGCATACTTATGTGATGTTCTTATTTTGAAAAAATATTTTAGATAGGGGGGGGGGGCAAATATTAAGGGGAGAATTTGTGCAAAACTGATTTTAAAAGTTATGCTTTCTATGTCTTTTTGTTAGAACTCATTCCTCCTTGTTTCATTTCAGAGTTTTGATAATGACAAACTTTGGCTCAATTGATGACAACCTTGAAGCAAAAAGAAATCAAGCAAACAAGTGCTCAACCAAAGTGATCAAGAATTCAAGAGAAGATATGATCAAGAGTTGAAGTACAAGAAGAGCAAGAGAAGTTAGGACCCATTTGTACAGGGTAAAACACTCAACTTCTCTTAGGCAATGGCTCAAAATAAAACAAGTTTTACTCATGCATTTCATAGCATTATTTCAATCACAAAGTTGTGTTTTTAGTCCAAAACATCGATGTTCTGAAAGCAAACATCGATGTTCTGTTTTTCAAGTTTTTCAATTTATTGGCAGTAGCTCTAAAACATCGATGTTGTGATTTAAAACATCGATGTTCTTGTGACCGTTGGTCAAAACATCGATGTTGTAATTAAAACATCGATGTTGTGATTTCTTCAAGGTTTCCCAAAATTTTGCCGAAGCCAAAAAACATCGATGTTGGAAAATTAAACATCGATGTTTCACAAAACATCGATGTTTCATTTTCAAACATCGATGTTCTGGCATAGACCCTTTTTCATCATATTTTTGCGAAGCCAAAAAACATCGATGTTGGTTTAGAGAACATCGATGTTGTAATGAAAACATCGATGTTCCGCAGACAAACATCGATGTTCTACTAGCCGTTGGAGCAATAATTTAAAATTGCTGGCTAAAACATCGATGTTTAAAGTGAAAACATCGATGTTTTGCCGTTGTAGCAGACAACTTTTCAGCACCCACTATGTTTTGTTTAAGGCTGTTTTTGGGTGGATTTAAAACGGCTCTATAACTTTTCAAAGCTATAAATTGAGCATTTTTAGCTGTGTTTCACAACTAATCAACTCTCTACTTACATGCATTCAATTCATACATTCATCAAATCTTTATTGAGCCAATATCCTATTGAGGATTTGAGAGTTGCCTTTTAGAGCTTCACTTGTACACTCATACCTGCTCTTTGAGAGAGTCTTTTGTTCTGAGTGATTATTGTGTTGTTATACACCTTGAGGGAGGTTAGTTCCCTTGGTTAGATTCATAAGAAGAGGGGTATATCTTCTTGTGTGAGAAGTCTTGAAGTGAGGTATCTTCAAGCAAGAGAGCTGAAGTTCATGTGACTTGAACTTTCAGGGTTTAGGATTCTTGTGACTAGAATTCCTAGGTTGTAACGGTTTGTTAAGCACCCGTAAGCTTAACGTAGATAGTGAAATCTTCAAGTGAGACTTGAAGGGCTGGATTAGCCACACTAGTAGAGTGTGTGTGAACCAGGATAAATCTCTTGTGTCCTTCATTCTTTTAATTCCGCACTTATTTCCTGCAAAGTTTTTAATTTTCGATCATAAGCTATTCACCCCCCCTCTAGCTAAAGGGCTATTGTTCCTAACAACTGGTAGCGGAGCCTAACTCTCTGAAAGACTTAACAGTTTGAGAGGTAAATTTCCATGGCTTGTTCAACTTATTTGTATGCAGGAATCATTGAAGGACAATCCACTACCTGTGCACCATTCTTTGACGGGACAAATTACGCATATTGGAAGGAAAGAATGAGAATCTTCATCCAAGCCAATAACTTTGCAGCTTGGCTAACGATAAAGAATGGCGTTCAAGTTCCGACAAGGACGGAAGCAGGGTACAATGAAGATGACATCCAAAGAATCGAAAACCACTCCAAGGCAATACACATGCTCCAAGGTGCAGTCAATCCGAATGACTATCAAATGATCGCGCACTGCGCAACGGCCAAGGAGATGTGGGAAATGCTGGGAGTCATCTATGAGGAAACCGACAGCAAGCAAGATGAGACTGTCAACCGTTGTCTCATGGCAAAGGAAGAATCTACGGAAGAGGTAAGTACTTCCTATTCGAATGATGATTATACATTTGAAGAGCTGCAAGATGCATTTAGTGAATTGTATAGTAAATTCATTTCTGTTTCAAATGTCAATAAGAACTTAAAGAAACAGAACAAGACCCTAGAAAATAATGTAGAATTATTGTCACATGATAAGGATGAGTTATTAAGTAAAATCGATAAGCTTGAAAAGGAAAAGCATGATCTTAGTATGTCTTGCAATGAACTAAATGAGAAGATTTCTTCTAATGTATGTGCTTGTGTTGAAATGGGAAAAGAGAATGAATCTCTTAAGCATCAAGTTGACGATTTGAAGAATACATTAGAGAAGTTCACTAATGGTAGAGATAGTCTTAATCTTCTTCTAGGACAACAAAGATGTCCAACACAAAAAGAAGGATTAGGTGCATCTAATGTGTCAAATGATGTCAAACCTACTGTGCTTAATGTTAAAACACATAAACATGCTAAACCACACGTTCATGACACAAGAGCACATATTCATCATAGAAGGTCATATGCTCAAAATGCCAAACCAAATGCAAGTAGTGGAAGACCTCACTATGCTAAAATGTATGCATACAATGGCAGGAATGAAAAATCTCATTACACTAAACCTAGGACACACTTAGCTCAACCTAGGGAAAACAAGATTACACCTAAGGAAAACAAGTTTA
>JAKUCV010004653.1:0-32409 GCA_028386065.3 Turnera subulata
CATGCATAGCATATGATACGATACTGTGTGGTTGTACCGTGTACTGTCCGTGTACCGTCCGGACTCGGTAAAAACTCTATCTGATCCTTAAAAATCCGTAAGAAAAATCCCGAGTGCGGAACAAAGCTCAGTTTTAGGATTCCGACGTGTAATTTACCTTAAAACAATTTTCCAAGATTATTTTACACGGTAAATTACTGTACAAAGCGTTTTACAGTCCGGTAAAAATATAATTTTTACCCGAGCTATTACAAATTTATATCTCGAGTACTACACCTCGGATTGCTGCAATCTTAGACTGTCTGGAAATATAAGAGGGAGATCTACAACTTTACTGTTGAGCCAAGAATCTAAATTGACCGTTTGCTGCATTTAAAATCCAGTTGAAGTTGACTAACAGATTCTGTCTAGAAACTAAGGTAAGTGCTCTAACCTCTTTTTGATTCTTAAACTTGTTGCTTGTTTCTAATTTGATGATTTGATGATGCTGAGATGTTTGCTGCTGATATGATGATGTAATTATCGTATGATGCCATGTTAGAACTGCGTGGCTTTGACCCCGCTCACTCGGGTACGTAGGTAGTCTCAAGTTGCCAAAGAGATGCAAGCCAAATCTTCTTCTTTCCCCCTTTCTTTTTTATTTTCAGTTATTTATTTTGTTAATGTGATTTGTTTCCATATTTGTACACTTACACAAGGCATACAATTTTATTCAATTATTGCATAATGTTTTGCCCCAACACGGATGGGTGTCTAACACCTTCCCATCTGTGACTAACCCTCGAATCCAAAAATCTCTAGATCGCTAAAGATCAGTCCCTTATATTGTTGCCCCAAACAGGATGACGCTTATTGATTTTTTTCCTTAATTTTCCTAAGAAATAAAATCAACGTGGCGACTCCGTTGATTGTTGGATTGTTGGTAAAAAAGGTGTAAGAATGAGTATAAGGTGAGGAGGCCAATGAGATTGATTTGGCCCAGATCCTCACACATACCTTTTGGCATTTGCAAATAATTAATTTAAGACTGAGTTAAGAATGTTAAAAGTTTTTTTAATTAAACTCATTACTTGTCAATTAAGAATGTAAGAATATTTGAATTGTATATTTTTTAGAATAATAATTAAATAATATATTAATCGTTTTTTTTTTACAAAATCACATGTAGGCAATTTGCCACGTGGCACCATGAATGGATTTTTTTGTAAAACAGTACACGTGTCAACACCAGAAAGAAGACTTAGATTTAATATATATATATATATATACACACACACACCCCAAAGGAAACAGTTGTGCAAAATTTTAAAAATTTTTACGCGATAAGATTAAGCACAGTCATAAAACCTTTAAGATTTACAAGTTTACACAAACTTGATTATCCTTTGATAATCATTTTAATAATTTGCACTAAATCAAAGTAACAATAAATAAGTCTACAAAAAAATTTTCAAGATTTATTAAACATAAAGTAATTATACATGTGACCACCATAAACAACTCAAATACACAAAATGTATCATACATCATTAAAGAGATTCTGCCAGGAGGCGCAACGAAGATCAGAGATCTAGACGTGAATGAGTTTTGAGAGCCGTTCAAAATGGACCAATTGAAGAAATAATATGCCGTAAGATGTCAAATTTTTGTAAAAAAAAAAACTACGTAGACCTGATTTCGTGTGCTCGAAAAAAAAAAAAAGAGCAACGAATACGTAGGAAGCCCAACCCGTGTCCGGTCCCTTTATATCAATAAAAGTTCAAAGTTTGACAAGAAGGAAAATTGGAGTTCATTCACTCATTTATTTGCATGCATTATGAATGTGATAAATATTTGTCTAAGTAAAACATCAAGTATAACTAAGCGTCCTAATCAGTATCCCATTCATGGTTGTAAACACCCAAATTTGGCCTACACATATTTTGTTGATTTAGATTTTAAATGTATTTTAACAATAAGATTAATGAGATGATTTGATCCTTGGTTGAGATGTGTTTAGAATTTATTTGAATAGAATATGGGTATTTTGATTAATTTGAGGCTTTAATATGTTTGAGCCTTAGGATTAATGAGATGATTTAATTCTTGGGTTAGGACACGTTATGGGTCAGATTAATTAGAATATGTGTGTTTTATTTAGTTGTCCATTTATTTATTTCAACGTAAATAGTAATGAGATGATTTATTTTTGAACTAGCAATAGATTTAGAGTTTGCATAAATAGTTCATGGACCCTCCAGCAATTGCAACCCATTTAAACACATAACTTGTAGCCAAGTTTAGTTTGTAATTTCGTGGGAATCAAGGATTAAATTTTTCATGTTCAGTGGAAAGTGTTTTTATGGAAAAAAGTGTGGAAAAGAGGCAAAAATGGGTGTAGCTTGGATAAAGAGGAAAAGTGAAGGAGTAGGCTACAAGTTAGGAGTGTTTCTGGGCAAAAAACAGGAATAAAGGGCGTGGGAATCAAGTCAGAAGGAGATTAAATAGGAAAAATAGAAAAAAAGGCAAGAACATGAATAATAACCCGGGCTCCGGCGGTCATGGCGACATGACCGCCAGGCCTGGGCAGTCAAAGGGAGAAGACCGCCAGCCCTCGCAACGACCGCTAGGGCTGGCAATTTTTTTATTCTAGGTCTCAGCCATCATATATAGGGATTAAATCTCGACCTTAGGATCAAAAGGACAACCCGCAGCATTTAGAACCCCTCTCCTCCTTTTACTCCTTCACAAAAGACATCAAATCAAAGGGAAGAAACACCCATAAGCTTAGAGTGCTTGGGGAAATCTTATTTCTCCAAGTTTAGAAACACTGCAGTGGGCGCTGTCAGTAACCTGCCACAAGAAAATAGAGATATCAGAAAACAAAAAGAGCCTAATCAATCAAAAACACTAAGTAGTATTATTTAGCGCAGTCCCCGACAACGGCGCCAAAAAACTTGTTTCGTGTAAAACTAGCTGCAAGTGTACAGCGTGCTGTAGTAAACAAGGTCGAATCAGAGGGACTGCTGTAAACAACACTGTCCTTAGGATTTTAATCGATTAGATTAAATAACAATAAAATACATAAAATCAATATTAAGGTGATAATAAATTGAGAAAATAAAATAAATAACAGAAAGTAAAGAACACAGAATCGATTCGTGAAAAGATGCAGTAATAAAGGTACCTAGGTTGTCCGGGGTTCACTACTGCTCGTGCTGTTCAAACAATAACTTAGAATTTCGTAACTTCACTCGTCTACCTTGTAGAGCTACCTAGCCTATATCTTTTATAACCAGCTGTTCACTGATATTGTAAAACTACCTAGTCCCGAACAACATGCTGTTCGCCAGTGTTTCCTGTCCTAGGGTGCAGTAGGTGCTGTACTAGGTGATGAATCCTCAACTACCCTAAAAATATCTTTCGACAATCAGTAAGGTAGAGGTTGTATATGGAACTATCAAATTTCCTAGCTTCTCATGTTCAGTGCTTCCCTAAGTCGTCTAAGGGGTACAAGAGGGTGATCAAGCCGCATGCACTGTTAAGCTCTCCATACACAAATCAAGACATCAACGAATAAGAAAAACCAAACTTGAAATATTACTCAAACATAAAGTTGTAGCTACATCCCATAAACCTAGATATAAAAGATTAGTTCATGGAGAAACTAAAAACAACAAAGAGTGTAGTCGACATGTTGTGATATAAACCTAAAATCTTCACTTTGCTTCTTGTCGAAATCTCCACCTTGTTCTGCCCTGAAAGATGGATTTTTGCTGGAGAAGAGAAGGTGTAGTCGATGGCAAAAAGATGTCTCTCTTAGGGTTTCATCCTTTTCTATTTATACAGAACCAAATTTCTAATAAAACCCTAAGCCTTGGTCAATAAGTTTTCTTCTCAAAACCTATCAGCAAACTCTTCTTTCCTTCCAAGGAGTATCCACATGATCACAAATAAGGACTCCTAAATCTTGGCGCAAGCTCCTTCATAATTATAAAAATTGGGACTTTGACACAGCACCCGCTGTTAGGATGTGCCTAAACGCTTTCGCTGGTGCAGTTTGAACTGGAACTGGGCAGTCAGCAGCGCCTCGTTGTTTTTGGGCCAAAATCGTCAAAATCCTCTCCAAAAAGGACCTAAATGCACCTGAAGAAAAATAAGAGCAAGTAAAGTAGGATTTGGTGCAAAAGAAAGTGATTTCTTATCTAAATGTATGAATTGATGCTAAATGCAAGGCCAAAATACTGCAGTGCATACTGTAAAAGCAGTGTAATTTCATGCTCATCAAATTACGTGGCTTTGACTTCGGTCACTCGGGTACGTAGGCAACTCAAGTTTCCAATGAGATTCAAGCCAATTTATGTTTTGTTTTCCGTTTTATTTATATTTTTTGTTTTATTTTGATTATGTGTTTGTTTCCACACTTGCACACTTGCACAAGACATACAAGAAAGTTCTTCAATTGCACACGATTTCGCCCAACACGAATGGGTGCCTAACACCTTCCCATCTGTGATGAACCCCCAGATCCAACAACTCTGGTTAGCTAGATTGGTTGCCTAAGGATGATGCTTGAGAAAGGATTTTCCTTGAATTTTCCCAAGAAATAAAATTTGGGTGGCGACTCCTTTGATGTTGGATTGTTGGTTGAGAAAGTGTAAGGACTAGGTGAGGAGGTTAACTAATTTTAGCCCTGGTCCTCACAGTGGTTCCCATCATCATTAAAGGATTCGGGCTGCAAAGGAGAAGTTTCCTCTAAGAACTTGGTTCTCCAACATGAAAGAAGCCATTCAGAATAGCTGACTTCATCCATCAACCACTCCCAATAGTTCTTGGTAGGATGCGGATCATGGAACTTGTAAACCTTGGTCACCTTGGGTAAACACTAATATCCTTGCATCAGCTTCCTCATGCGAGTATCCATGTTCCTTTCAAGAGGAGGATGTGCAGCTGGAGGAGCAAATTGTGTTTGGCCGAATTGCCTCACTAACCTGGCAGGGTAGTAATAAGTGGACCTTGTGACACGAGGAAGCACCACTACCTTTTGGCTGAATGAATGGATGATCACTTCTTGCATCCCGAGCTAGGGGCAAAACCAAGTGATTTGATCATCCTTCATATCCTTCATGAAGATACCCCATTCCCTAGTAGAGGAGAAAGTGAAGTTGAGGTTGCGAGCTTGATATCCTTCGGAAGTGTATGGGCTAGCCTTTAGAGGGCCGACCAATGTGAGGTGCTCGCATAGAAACATCTGCAAAAAATCATGATTAGAATAGGGTGATATGAATGTAGGAGAATGATGATTCTGATGAAGCATTACCTAAAGAAGTAGAGGAGAGCCGATTGAGGGACTACTAGGATTGGCCGTCAATTTATCTAGAGAAACAAGAGTTTCACCTAGAATTGTGAGAGCTATGCTATAACCATTGAGCAACTTAGCAAGCAGTGCACCTATGCCAAGGGGACATGTGTCGGGACGGCCAACAAGCAAGAACTCACTTACCATCACCATGTCCAAAGCACGATCATGCTTTCCCTTCCATATTGAGACGTGCTATATATATTCGTGCAATGAGTCATTGACGACATATTGAACAACGAAGGGAGATAAGCTCACGCACCCCTCTTCACCTAAGAGAAACTCCATCTGTTCATCAACCAACGATAAGAACATGCTGACTTCTTGCCTGGCTGTAGAAGCAAGGGAAAACATGGCGATATTAGCTTCAATCCAAGTTCCAAGGAAAGCATTGAATTCTTCCACCATAGGGCAGAGTTTCGCCATGGAAGGGCCAAAATGGAACACACGGTGATCTGTATCCCAGAACATAGCAGCAACATGAATCAGATTCTCATTCACCACCACAGAGCGAAGATTAAACAACATGTACAGCCCCCTATAGCTTTAAATCGATGCGACACACGTGTGGGATACTAGCCATTCACTAGAGCACTCTAGCATGGAAACTCTCACTCATATTTGCCCTAGATGTGTTCAGAAGTGTTTTAGATGATTTGTGAGGGTCTCTGGGTACCTAAGGTCTATTTATAGTGATTTAGAGTCGGTGAAATCTGGAAAAAACCCTAAAGCCCAAGTCCAATTCCGAAAAGAGAAGAAATAGGTCCTAATGACCGCCAGGCCCAAGCGGCCATCATGACAAGACCGCCATACCCGGCTGTCATCCAAGTAAGACCGCCAGGGTTGGCGGTCACCCCCCCAGATAGCCGCCAGCCGACACTGTTCACCGACTCAAAAAATACAAAAAAAAATTAAAACAGAAAAAGAAGAGAGAAAAAGAAGAGAAAAGGGGAAAGAAAAAGAAAGAAAAAGGAAAAGAGAGAGGAGAGAAGAGAAAAAGAAGAAAATATCCCCCTGGAGTGTTTATTGAGCCAAGAGGCATTCTTATACTACTGAATCCATAATGAATCTGTCTCGATTGAAGATGTGCATGTGGGTCGCCAGGTCTTTGTTTTTTGAAAAATATGCAACGGGCATGCTACCCCATATTGATAAAACCAATTTTTTGAAGGGTATGACGGGCCCTGTTTTTGTTTTTGAGAAGGGGTATATCATGCCCATGTCATGAAATCAATTTCTTACTATGGGTATGAGATGTTTGAAACCGGAGGCATGCTAGCCCCATTTATTGAGCCAATTATTTATGGGCATGAAAGGCCTCGATTTTGATTAGAATGGGAGCCCATGTCACGAAATTGATTTCGACTATAGGCATAGAATGTCCTGAGATAATTAGAGATGACAGCAAGAGATGCCCCGAGCCGAAAGATGTTGTTGGGGGCGTGGTGCCCGTAGAAAAAGTGTGAGTTGTAAACTCTGCCTTCAGGCAAATGGCATGACATGCCTCGGATTCTGATCCCTTAGAGATGCTGACTGATGCAAGGGCACGATGCGCCTAAGGTTTAGAAGAGTGTGCCAAGGGGCATGACCTGTCCTAATAAGAAGAATCTGGGGAGGAGATGATTCCCCAATAATATCCCCAAGTGGAGTACCTGTTGAAAGTAAAACCCAAGAGTTAGATGATTCCCCGATGTTTGTCCCCTAGCAGAGCAGATGCTAGAACCAACCCATAGGGAGGTGATAAATCCCTAACCCCCCACAAGTTTCCCTAAGGAGGAGATGAATCCTTAGCTAGTTTCCCCAGGGAGGAGATAAATCCCTAACCCCAATGGTTTCCCCGAGGAATAGATAAATCCTTAACTAGTTTCCCAAGGAGGAGATACATCCCTAGCCTAATGATTCCCTAATAGGTTACCCATTAGAATAAGCCCGAGATGAGATGAGTCTTTAGCTTTTCCCCAGTGGAGCAATTGAAATCGAGGATGAGACAATTCCTTATTTTCTTTCCCTGGGGAGGAGATAAATCCCTAACCGCCAAACTCGAAATGAGATGATTCCCATGTTTAGCACCTGGAACACATATAGCATCAGCATCAGCAGTAAACTCTCAAATTTGAGTGTTCTTATGTAGCGGCGGTTCATTTCAAATTTGAGTGTTCTTATCTAACGTTGGTTCATCCTTAGGAACTAAAGACTCACCAACGAGGGGCTTCTGTGAACACCCAAATGATATTAATTTAGATTTCTTGATGTGTTTTAACCCAAGGTTAATGAGATGATACAATTTTGGGCTAGGAATATGTTTAGAATCTACTTTAATAGAGTATGGATATTTTAAAAGTTTGGACTTCATATGTATTTTGACCCAATATTAATGAGATGATTTAATCTTGGGCTAAAATATGTTTAGAGTCTAGGTTAATAAAATATGGATCCTCCAGGAGTATTGGCCTACTAAACACATTTCTTGCAGCTCCATTTTAGCTCTGATTTTCGTGAAAAATCAGAATTAAATTTACCTTTTTACTGGGAAGTGTGTTTATCGTAAAAGAGTGTGAATTTAAATGAATATAGGGTGTGTTAATGATATAGAGAAGAAATAGGAAGAGTAGCCATCAAGAAAGGAGTATATTCTGGTCTGATACACTTTATTTTGCGTTTGGGAATCGAATCAGATTAAGAATTAACAAGGATAGGGCTAAAAAAGGCAAGACGAGCTGAACTGTAGCAGGAGTTAGCGACCATCCCGCCATGACCGCCACGCCTGGCGGCCATGCACGGATGACCGCCGGGTTATGGCGGCCATGTCGAGATGACCGCCGGCGCCGAGCGGTCACGCGTCCCTGTTACGCAATTTTTCGAGATTTTCTACCATTAATTCGATTCTACACGATTTTGGTCGGATTTTTAGCTAGAATCTCGTTCATTATGAGGTTCAAAACCTCTGCAATCTCCAAACACTATAAATAGAAACCTCCTCCCCACCCCCCCCCCCCCCCCCCCCCCCCCCCCCCCCACATACACTTTTTAGAGGTAAAGAATTCTCTCTGCACACACCCCATAAGCTTAGAGTGCTTGGAAAAATCCTGCTTCTCTAAGCCTAGAAACACTTTTTAGTGTTGTTATTCTGGAGGAATTGCACGGAAAGAAGCATCAAGAAACATCCAGAAAGAGGAGATCAAAGGTGAAGCTTAGAAGTGGAAGAAAAGTGGGGTTAGAAGACAACCCAAATCAAAGAGCTGGAGGAGGCTACAATAGGTAACCCTAGATCTCTTTTGATTGTTGTTTTGCTGATGATTTGTTAATGACATGTTATTGTTGATGATGATGTGATTGTCCTGTGATGCCATGCAAGAACTACGTGGGCTTTGAACCCGGTTGCCAGGGTACGTAGGTGGTTTCTAGTGGTAGAGAGTGAAGCTCATTATTTGTTTATTTTCTATTTTTGTATTTAGATTTGTTATTTTTGTTGTTGTATTGATTTCCGCACTTGCACACTTACACAAGGCACACGATTTAATTCTTCAATTGGACAAGATTTCGCCCCAACATGGATAGGTGCCTAACACTTTCCTAACCGTGACGAACCCTGAATCCATCAATCTCTGGTTCGCAAAAAGATCAGTCCCTTATGATGTTGCCTAAGAAAAAGGATGATGCTTAATGGTTTTTCCCATATTTTTCCAAGAAATAAAATCAGGGTGGTGACTCCTTGGATTGTTGGATGTTGGTTAAGAAGAAGGTGTACAAGGTGAGGAGGCCAAAGGGATTGATTTAGCCCGGTGTAAGGACCCGGATTAAGGGTTACTTAATCCCCTCACTCTCTTCCTTACACCTTCTTCTTAAGGTCAATCCAACATCAATGGATTCACCGCCCGAATTTTATTAAGGGAAAAATTCAATGAAAAATCTTCCATCGACCTCTTAAAGCAACGAGTCATAGGGAACCAAAGATGTTGGATTCGGAGTTCGTCACAGATGGGAAGGTGTTAGGCACCCATCCGTGTTGGGGTGAAATCATGTGCAATTGAAGATCAAAATATGCCTTATGCAACAGCAACACAACAACAAAAGTAAAACAAAAATAAAAGCAAAGTAGAAAACAAACAAATAATTGAGCCTGAGAATCCACCACTAGAATCCACCTACGTACTCCGGCGTCCGGATTCAAAGTTCACGTAGTTCTTATATGGCATCACAACGCAACACAACAAAGCAGCTCAACATCAACATCATAACGAAAAAATAAAAAGAAAACACATAATTTGGCTTGCATCCCATTGGCAACTTGAGACTACCTACGTACCTGTGTGACCGAGGTCAAAGTCACGTAGTTCTAAAATGGTTTCACACAATAATCAAAGCATCAATAGCAATAACATCATCATAGCATCACGTCACAGTAACAAATAGAGATAAAAAAGAATTAGGGTTACCTCTTGAAGCCCTCCTCTTGCTCCTATGCGTTTTCCACTCCTCAACAAAATCTTGGCCCGACTTCAAGTAGACATTTGATGTAGAAGGGGGCCGAATCAGCGTCTGGCGTCAACATTGAAGTTGTAGATAGTTCTCTTAACTTTCCACAGACACTAAAAACGCAACAATCTGATATTTACATCTCCTAATATTGTAATTTTACTGAGACTACATAGAGAAAAACTCTCCTTTCGGGTTTGCACTCTTCTTCACCAACGATTTGCTTTGATTCGGATCCTTCTTGCTCCTCTCTTGCTCTCCTCTTGCTACTGAATTTTTGATACTCCTCTCCACGAGATTTCTCCAGAATAACAACTCCTAAAAAGGTTTCTAACCCTAGAGAAGAAGAGTTTTCCCTAGGTTTCCAATCTATAGTGTGTAGAAGAATAATTCTAATGTGTATCCTAATTGTTTGTAATAGCGGGTCTATTTAAAATCTTCAGGGGACCAGGGGTCTTCCTAATAATCCAAAGGTCGAGATTGAAATCCTAAATCTGACGGTTAAGAGCTAAGATTCAGAAAAAAAAGGAAAAAAGAACCTTCTGGAACACTTGACCGCCGCCAGGCCAAGGTAGTCATCCCTCCTTGACCGCCGCCGACTGGGCGATTTTTCCTTTTTTCATACTTTTCCTCCTCCAATCCGAATCCTACTTGGTTTCCACGCACTCTAGAATATTCCCTGACCTAGAAAATGCTTCAAACTTGTATCCCACTCCATTACTTTTCCTTTTTTATCAACTACACATCAAATTATTCCTCTTTTCCATTCAATTTACCATAAAAATACAAAATAGGCAAAATATATATTCAATCCTAAATTTCCACAAAAATTAGAATTGAAATCAACTGTAGGTCGTGTGTTTAAATGGGTTGATACTTACTGGAGGATTCATATTTCATTGGCCCAGACTTAATATTTATTTTCAACCCAAAATTAAATAAATAATAAAGGAAAAAAACAAATAAAAAGAACTAAACAAATAAAATACAATATTCTACCAAATCAAATCACAAACATATTCATGCCAGAAATCAAATCATCTCATCAATCATAGACACAAACACATTCATAATCTGAAAATAATAGAATAAATCGTGGGTCAGATTTGGGTGTTCACGCCCGGGTCCTCATAGCCGGCTTTGTTCCTGGAAGGGTAAATTTTTGTCGGTAGGGTACAAGTTGGTTCTCCTTAAATCTGCCCTATCCTCTATGCCTCTTTATTATTTATCCTCGTTTAAGAGACCGATTGGAGTAGCAAAACAATTGGTTAAGATCCAACGATAGTTCTTTTGGTCCAGTACTACAGATAAGAGACGCTTGACTTTGGTGGCATGAGATTACATTGCTAGGCCTAAAGATAGGGGAGGCTTAGGGGTTGAGAATATTCTGCATACAAAACCATAGTCTCCTATTTAAATGGCTTTGGCATTACCACACGTCTGAACAGCAAGATTGGCATCACCTTATTAAGTGCATATGTGCCAACCCCTTCCTCTGCACTCACACCAAGTTTTAATACAACAAAGGCTTCACCAATTTGGAGGAATGTGTTACTTTGTGCATAATCCAAAGTAGCTCCCCGCGGAACCACACCCTCTTCAAACTCCACTTGCAAACTTTCGGATTGCATTTCCCTTGTGTTCGGCCAAGGGAGTAGAGTGAGCTTTTGGGGGGATCCTTGGTCTTCTTTTGGTTTTTTTTTTTCACTGCTAATCGAGTTCACTTTATTAATAATAGCACTGGTATTACAAAAGAGAGAGAAACCCTGCATGGGGTCTCCCATCCTGGCAAACAAGTAATTACATCACGTCATTACAAGGTAGCCGNCCCGTAAAGGAAAAATTGGATGTGTACGCCGAAACCACCAACCAGCCCGCACCAAGACCAAGGCAAAAGCATCTTCCAATAGGTTTCTGACTGAAAATCGCTGCATTCTGTGCCAGCCATAAACTCCATAAACCAGACAAACTAAGTAACAACCAAGCAAGGCGATTGTCCCTTCTAGGCGTTAAAAATATCCACGGAGAAACGCAGGCTGACATTGAAGAAGGAGAAATCCATAAGACCCCCACCAACGACACAAGCGTTGCCTTTGAGAGGGGACAATGCAAAAAGAGATGGGTCATTGTCTCCCTCGCCCCACCACAAAGAGCACACCCTGCTTCTGTCTCAGGCAAGATGGCCCGACGCATAAGCCCCGCCCGGACAGCCACTCCGTCACGAAGCAGCAGCCATAAGAAAGACTCAAATTTTGGAGGAGCAGCATGGAACCAAACCAAAGGAAGTTGTTCCAGCGATGGTCCCAATTGCCGACACAGAAACAAATAACCCTCACGAACTGAGTAAAAACCTCCCGGGGAAGGGTTCCATGACCAGGCATCTGAACAGTCTTGAACGAAGCGAAGTTGCCAGAACATCTCCAACATAGAGCGACAGGAATCCTGCTCCCAACTATAGAGAGATCTTGTCCAACCAACCAGATGGTTATTTGAACTGGCGAGCCCTGCAAAGACCATTCACAAGGAGGCTTCTTGGAAAGTGGAAATATGAAACAGGCGAGGAAAACACTCTTTCAGACACCCCAAAGAAGACCACCTATCCCACCAAAACTGCACCTTACTACAATCTCCTATCGATACAACAAATCCGGACAAAAGAGACTGGTTGTGGCTATTAGTAGTGTCGCCACTTTTAATAATACCACGCCATATAGGAGATGCCCTTGCAAGCTTGAAATCTGGAGTGAAGGAAGAAGACACATCACACTTGCGTTGAATCAACAAACGCCACTGCCCAGGATCCCCCATATAATATCGACACAACCATTTGAAAATTAAAGCCTGGTTCTGGGCCATCAAAAGGCAAAAATTACCAGGAAACTCCTTTTTAGCATCCTCTCAAAACTCAGTCACTAACTAGTATGTCCATAAGTTTCTCCCCGTTTTCGCCCTGTTCCCCACCGCGGGGGGAAAATTTATCCCCATTCCCGCTCCTTGCGATCACCATTCCCCGAGCTATAAGTGACTATTTTAATTTTTTTTGGACAAAAATGCAAATTTAAACACTAAATTTCCGTTCAACACATAATAATAATTCACATTTAACAATTTATATACTTTAAATGACCAAAATATCAAGATTATAAAAATATATTCACTAGGCTAAATTAGTCATTTCGTACTTTGCGGGGGCCCACGGGACGGGTAATGTGATCCCGCCCCGCTCCTCGAATTAACCTCGGATACAAAATCTCTCCCATCACCGTGTGCGAGGCAAAAAAATTTCCCCATGCCCACCCCACTAGCGGAGAATTCCCGCGGGAATCCGCAATAATGGGAATTTTTGCCAAGCCTACACGTTCCTTTGCTTCCTGCATGTTGCCTTATGCTTCGTGACTTCTTGTATTTATCTGATTGTATTTTGACTTTCTCACTTCAATAAAACATGACTAGTATCTAAAAAACTGAAGTAGTTGATTGGGTTTCAAAAGCCGTCAGGATTAGGCGATGTCCTCCTCACACATAGTATTTGCCCCACCTCTATACGTTGGTTGATCTTTTGTATCAGGATTTGTATTAAGTTATTGAAGAATTTGCATTAAGTTAATGAAGCCATCTGTTTCACAGATCAAAACAAAAAAAAATCCTTACATGTTTCGTTTTGTGAAAGCAAGTAGAAATCGTGACAGAAAAATATAACACCTCAGACGTCACTTACACTGCATCTAATTAATATGTCAGTTCGTAGTTTCTTAAAGAACGCACTTTATCTCTTAAAATATGTACAACTTGAACCGATCTGTTACAATATAGTGAGTAAAGGACTGCAATTAGCGAGGATCCGCATAATTATAAATAACATAGAAGAAGAAATTTTACGCACGAGGACGTTATAGTTAAATCCATAAATCAAATTTATTAGTAACTTAATTCTCCAAGATGGAGAGATATACCCTATTATATATACAGAAGGGAAAGATCTGCTCCCTCCCACTCATATAAAGACAACAAAAATTTACAACTCAATGGTGTACTTTTTCCTTTTACTTCATGAAAAGAATGAAGTGACCAAAGAAAAAGAAAAGCTTAATATACTTAGAGGACATTACATATGGTACAGGTTTATACAACCTTATATATATGATTCTAAATATGTCCTTTGTTCCTTGATTTATTTTTGTTTCTTCAGAATACTAGCAGAGAATCCTTGATATCGTAATTCATTTTTTCCAAATTAGGTTGGACCGCGAACTGAATCATGGGAGGGGGCCCACAAGCCAAGGCTAGAGTATCGTCTGATCCTTCTGGGACGTGTTCCCTCAGGATATTCTCCGTGATGAATCCCACACTGTATTGCCACCCTTCCTTGACCGACTCTTGTACCACGTACCATACTTTCAACCTCTCGTGTTCCTTGGCCCATGAATCGAGCTCTTCCCTTAGCAAAATATCGTCTTCGGTGCGGTTTGCATACACCACATACATCTCCGTCTGATCCTCTGGGTCCTTCAAGATGGCCTGGATTACTTGATAAATCGGGGTGATGCCTGTTCCCCCGGCCAGCATGGTCAGTTTCTTGGCAAACTTGGGTTTGCCATGAACCAAGAAATTGCCGCGACCAACATATTCAATGTGACCCAACGGGCCCTTAACATCGATGAAGGATCCCAGCTCTAGGGAGTCTAGATATTGTGACATCATTCCACCATTGGGAAACTTTGGATGCACACCCTTGAAGTACACTTTGATCACAAGGTCAAAGTAGCCTACCACCTCCACGGTGCTTGTCGGAGTGTAGGCCCGCATGCACAGCTTCTCATCGACGGTAGCACACAAGAATATGTGCTTTCCTACGGGCAGCCCCAGGACTTGATCCTCTGATGGAAGGGCAAACCGGAAGAGACGCACGTCATGAGAGAGGCTTTCCTTCTTCACCAGCTTGCATGGGATCTTTTCACGAGGAACCAATGCAACGCTTCTTGCCGCCGGCACAACTTCTTTGATAGGATCCAGGTGTGCAAAATTAGCGGCACCGTGGACTGAACTGTTAGGGGAGGAGGCATTGGAGTCGGATGTGTAGGAATTTGAAGACACCAACTCGCCAATTCTGTAGCTCTCCAGCATTTTCTTGGCCTTATCAGAGTGGATGGCGTCAAATTCTTCGGTGCAATCAGTGCCAGCATTGATCAAAATGCTGTCGGTCCCGCCAGGATGGTCCTTAAGGAAGCGAGTGCAATCGTAGACGTGGCCGTGGACAATAATCCATGCAGAGTCAGGGGAGTTGTGCTTCTTGACCTCGGCCATTGAGAATGTCTTTGAAGCAGTGTTCATGAAGGGTGTTGAGACACTTTTCTTCAAGGTTTGACTGCTGTCTGATGATTTCTCCAGGTGTCTTTCCTTGGCCATCCATCCACCTGATTGGTTGCCTGGGACCGTGGGGTGCTCGAACACAATCCCAATCTCACCCTTGTGTCGCTTGCATACATTTGTTTTTATGCGAAACCAGCAGTTGTTCATCATCCCCTGCAACCGCATTAAAAGCAAGTTAGGGAACCGTAATATTTATGTACCACAAGACTGGATGAATATTTGGCAAAAGCAAAAAAAAAAAAAGAAAAGAAAAGAAAAACGCACAATTGACTCGGTAGGAAAAAATAATAGTATTGAACAAGCTGTGGCCGCCTATGGATTTTGTGCCACTCATCTTCGGGAGCACAGTAGGCTGATATGATTGCTAATTCGTTTGCGTTTTTTTTTTCTTTAAATTTCATTCTATTTCAAGTTGTTGAGCAGGCCAAAAATCCATTGTACAACAGTTAATTGTTGGCTTGGATTAAGGGAAAGAAAAAGGCCCGGAGGGAGGGGAGAGAATAATTAAGAGTTGTACGTACCATGACATTCCATATGAGCTTCTCGGGCTGGGTGTTAAGTGTCTCGTCCCATGCTCGGACTGCAATCTCTTTGGCACCCAGCAACTCCAGAACCTCCACTTCCAGTGACCAGAAGCACCAACACCAGTACTTGCCATACTTAGTGGGCTTCTCCTGATGGTCCAGTGTGCAGACTTGCCACGTTTCCCCACCGTCCATTGTCACCTCCACACGTGTCACTTTCTTCCCTCCACCTATTTTTTCGTAAACAAATGAAAAATTATATATATTAATGCACGTTCAACAGGTATAATATATTCACTCACTTTTCATCTAAATATTTTTTTAAAAAAAGAAGAAACAACAAAACGAAGATAACTCTTCCTATGGTAGAATACCAACTACTGGTTGCAACTTGCAAAACGGGGTATAAAGTTTCAATCCAATGAAACAAGTCCTCCAATTAAATTTCTCTGATCCTTATTAAAGTACGTGTAGAAGACAGCAGGCTGTTTCTCTTTTCATATTTATTGGTTTTTTTCCCCGACTTTGAAGTGAAATTTATGGCAACTCCAAGTTGTTCTTCTATAGTATACTAGTTGGAGTTAGCCAGCCGTATAACTTCATGTTCACGTTTACCTGATGCATGTCTATCCTCTTTTAAAAAAAAAAAAAACAAATTCATGTTTATCCCTTCATACAAGAGCAATTACTAAGAGCAATTAATTTCCTAGGAAAAGATCAAAAGAAAGCAAAAATTTAACAAACTAAGTCTGCATCATCTCTCATAAGTCATGTGTGACGTATTGGTGTCTAAACATAAGAAAGTAACATCCTTCTCATAAAAAAAAAAAAAAAGAAGAAAAAAGAGTAACATCCTAACCGGTTCTGGCAGGCACAATAACTATACCTTGTACATATATCCCCAAAAATATTAGTCCGTGATATAGTTTCTCTACTTCCTTCTTTTTGTGGAAATGTTTCTCTTGTTCTTATTATATCTACATCTGATGATGGTAGACTCGGACTCCAATGAGAGAATAAAATTCAAGAGCTAGCTGCTAAAATTAAATCTACAGCATGAAAGAAAAACTTACCCGAATATGCGTAACCTTTCAAGGTGTATGGCCGCTGCGTGGTCCAAGAGTTAATTGGCAGGATCTCTTCATGGCTTGGTGTGGTTATCGCCGAATTTATGTTTAGCTCGTTGATGATGTATTCGGGCTTGTACCACCATGCTAGAGTAAAAGAAAATACATACATATATAAAAAAAAAAAAGGAATAAGAAAAACTAGAGAAAGAGAAAGAACCATTAAATTAATTTTATTTTATCAAAAATTAATTAAAAAGAAATATAATTAGAGGACAGAGCACTAGTAGTACTAGTCAAGAAATGAATTTCGTACACTAATAATAATAAATACTAGTTAGCTAGTGGTACGTTACCTTCAGCATTGGCTAACTCGGCATCAACGTGAGATGGAAGTACACGATTGTCCTTGTAGTGGTAATAATTATCAGATTCTTTGGTGGTAACGATGATCCTTTTGAGCCATTTAACCATACGGCCGCCAATGAATCCAGGGATGATCATCCTGGCAGGGAAGCCATGGTCGGGGGCCAAAAGCTCACCGTTTTGCATGTAAGCGATAATGATGTCCCGGGCAGGATCCATGGCAAACTCCTTGGTGATGCTGGTCCCGTACTTGGAGCCTCCGCCACCTGGCAAATCCTCGGCACCTTCGAAGCACACATTGAGTGCACCACGGCTGCGGCTAAGGATGCCACACCTCTTGAGCAAGAGATGCAAGGGTACACCCCGCCACACCGAAGTGGACACCCCACCTGCTCCCCAGTTAAACCCAATTGATTGCTTCACCATGTTTTGCTCTTTCCGCCTGTTCCCCGCGCAAACCAACGTGACAGGGAACTCCCGGCTCGGGAACTCGTTCACCAGCTGCTCCATTGTGAACCGGGTGGGCTTCTTCACCAGCCCCGTTATCTCGATGGACCACTCCTCCCACCTCGCCGCCTTGGGGACCGCCCCGTGGTTACGCACGTAGTGCAGCGGCACCGGGGTTATAAACCCGTGCTGCATCAGCCGCTCTAGAGGGGCTTCGCAGTTGAAAGGGTGCTTCCCGGTCAGCCGGATCATGCAAGGGTTCCTCTCGATCCAGTTATCCGCCGTCCCTTCGTCTCTGGGGTCCAAGATCGACGGCTCCAGTTCGCTGTTGCCTTTGCGGATGAGATTCTTGTAGTGGTCTGCGGCTGCTTCCTCGTCGTCGCTGGACAAGTAGTCTTCATCCCCCATTGCGGGGACGACCACCACCGGTTTCTTCGTCACTTCTTGGGCCGGGGGAGGAGGCAAATTGAAGGTGGTTCGAAGCGGGGACTCGGGCCGGCGGGACTTGAAGGACCGGACCACACCGGGTAAGCTGGGTTCCAAGTGAAACTGGCGGTTGTCCACCGAGGCCGCCATTGGATGTAGATTAATTTAAGGGGAAAATTAAAAAGAGGGAGAAGAGGCAATGGAAGATGGAAAAAGACCGTATAGTATTTGTACTAATTAGTATCCACTTCTCAAATTTGCTTTCTTCCTTCCTTCCTTCCTTCCTTCTCTATGATTTCTAAGAGAAAAAAAGAAAAAAGACCTTTCTTCTTCTTTCTTTTCTTTTCTTTTTGTTTCTGGTGGTCTTACTCTGTTTTGTTTCATGGCGAAAATGATGCTGCAAGAGGGTTGGAGTTATATAGGCGTTGTATGGGTTCGGGGGCTTGGGTAGAAACGTGTCAAAGGGAAGAATGGGGTCCACTGCATCAATTAAGGAGCGCGAAATAGGATCCTTTGCATTGCGTCATCCAACTTGTGAATAAATTTTTTTGTGCTCTTTTTCCTTCTTTTTTATCAAAAAAAAAATGTATAGAAAAGCGAGTGATATAGATAGTTTGAATAGGGGGGCAAAAGATTTTTTTAAAAGTAAAGAAAAAAAGATAGGGGCCATGTCGGCTATTGAGGGGTGGAGCCGTGGCTCTAGTGGTTGTTAGGGGCTGAGAAGACATAGTTTTGCTGGAGCCACACACAGAATTCTGTGACCCAACCCTTCCAAAAATATCGACCACTAAGCTACGGTGATACTGATAGCGCACTACCTCTGTTAATTAATTAACTTACATCCATCCCCCCATTGATTTGTAGCCACTTCCAACCCTGGTCTTAAGTCCTTAAATTTTCTTCACAATGTTGCTAACCCCCCATTGATTTGTAGCCACATCAAACCCTGGTTTTAAGTCTCTAAATTTTCTTCACAATGTTGCTAATTACAGTCTAGGTTTCTTGTAATTTAATTTGGTCCCCCATAGAGACCAAGAGAAAAGAAAAAAATGATGCATGAATATTAATTTTACTGAAAAATGAAATAAAAACTTTGCATGAGACTCTATATATATCCAGAAACTTTATTGGATTCAAATAAAAAAAACAGGCCGATCTCATATATAGAATTTATATTAGTTAGTCTGAAAATTTCAAACTTGTGAAGCTACGCCATAAAATAAATACATAAAGAAAAAATGTATTTGTAGTGATGAGTCACTCAAAGCAGAATTTTCGATGACTTCAGAAAATTTTAATTGGTGTTTAGAAGCAAAATTATATAACATTACAATTTTTAATTGATTTTTAAGAAATATATATATATATATTTTCTCATGATTTAAAATAAACTAATTTTAAATGCATACAATTACTTTGTGAATTTAGCATCTAAAAAAATTACTTTGGGACTCTAAACACTTAATATTACTTGAAAAAAAGCATCGCCATCCATTCCCATCAAAATAACTCCATAATCCCATTATAAAAAGAAGCTTTTTGTTCTGACCCCTAAACTCCCTTTCAATCCCGCTCTCTGGGATCAAACTCATAATCCCTTGGAATCCAATCCAAGAGATGCCACTACACTATAAGTAGTATAGGCATATGTAATTATCATATATAAGTTACATAATGAGTTGATTGAGGATTTTTATAATTTTATTTTTTATCATAATATTTTATTATTATTGCACTAATGAATGAAATTATGATTTGTCTATTTGTGTAATAATCTTTGTGATTTTTGTATATAATTAACTTATTGATTTATATGGTTAAACTTGTGTAAATTTCAAAATCTAAGGTAGATTTTCATTTCAAGTGAGTATATTAATGCGGGATATAAAATTATTCTTTGAATTTTACTTGTCAACTTAAACTTAAATACTACCAAAGCCCAATAATATGGAGATTTTAGACACTAATTTTTTTTGAGGAAAAAAGTTTAGACACTAATTGATGAGTATTAATTTTTATTTTTCCAGTTAAATAAACAAATCCCACCATATGTAGTAATTATAATATATTGATTACATGATGAATTCATTGAGCATATTTTTTATTTTACTATTGTCAGAATATTAGTAAATTAGTGAATAAAAGCATGGTTTGCTTGAAGTACTACTTTCATTATTGGGAATTGAATAAGCTTTGCAACTTCTTGATTAAATTAAGTGGTTGATGATAGGTTAAATAAGATGAATTAGTAAAAAAATGATTAAAATATACGCTCTTATATAATTAGCTTTTAAAATCAGGAACAAATATTTTACTGCATGACATATTTTAAAAAGGTGGAATCTATGTTGAAAAAAAAAATCAGAGAGAGAACGTGTAGAGAAAACTATAAGAAATAAGAAACCAGGGATATTAATATAAATGAAAAGGTAAAAAAATAATAATTATAGAAAACTCTAACATTTATATAAAAGATGGAGATATAAAAAATAAGTGAATTATTTTTTTTTGTCCATCGATCACACACGTAATGGTTATGGTGGGTAATTTTCCCAATGAAAATTTTCTACACACACAAAGACTTGAACCTAAGTTCAGTCTCGAGTGAGTTGAATATTTACTTCCACATATATATTCATATTCATATATATGTTGTATTTTAAAAATATTCGAAAAGAGATGTCAAAAAATAAGATGTGGGCTCATACATTGACCTTCAAGAATCAAAACAAATATTGAAATATCTTTAACACTAAAATAAATAAGAAAAATATGTATAAAAACAAATGGATTGAAGCAATAAACAACTAACATAATTATTTTAGAAAAATATCACTTCTCATAAATCATTGACTAGGATGATCAATATAAAATCCATAGAGAAAAGATGAATGTTACAAATTAAAGTGGCTAAAATAAATAAACAAGAATTATAAAAAACAATCATAGGAAATTTTACAAAGAAGGTAAACATAGTTCTCAAAAAAAAGGAAGGTGAACATCATTTATTCTATTATTATGTGATATAATAAATTAAAAAAATATATATTATAGTTATTTAGGTGTCAAAAATAAATAAGATGTTTGTATAAAGAATAAAAAAAATATAAGTAGTACATAATTGATATAAACTCTAGAAAAATCATGTGCCATAAGAAATATCATATCTCATGATAAATCTACTGAGAAAGTTTCAATATAAAATGATTGTAGAAGTAACCCATATTATAAATTGAAATCACTAATACAGGAAAAATTACAAATCCTAATCGTCTAAGAATGTACAATCTATACAATATGCAATAGATCATTTATCTTGATCAATAATATTTTTAAATTTAAAAATATAATATGCTACTTTAACTCCCAAAACTAAGTGACATATATGTTCAAAAAAAAAAGAATAAAAAACAGTATAAAATATAAAAAGTCATGTCTCATGCAAAAAAGTGAAGAGTATAACTTGTATAAGCTAGATTTTTATAAGAATGCCTGAAATATATAAGATACACTCTTCTGTTACACTCCTCTAAAATATATAATATTCATTTGAAAAAAAAAGAAAATAAAAAGGATTGAAGATTAAACCAACATCAACAAATTAGTCAAATTTTCGAGTCCTGGTGGAAACGGGTGTATGGAAATTGTGCTGTTGGTAGTGGTCCCACCTCACTAGGGTGACGCATCGAGCCACAGGGAGAGATTAGTCCGGTAGTCGACTGGGATACTCTTCTAGTATAAAAAAAAACAAAAAAAAAACAAAAAACAAATTAGTCAAACAAATATTTGTATATTGCATTACACAAAATAATAAAATTAATACAATATATGTAAAAAAGAATATAGCAATATGTATTCTATATCAAAAAAGATAGAGTCAAAAAAAATTAATAAATCATTAACAATTATAACAGAATACCACAAAATGGGAAACAAAAATACTTTACGAGTGTAGTTGTAAAAAATGGATAAATGAATTATGGGTAGGATAAATATGTTTCAGCCTTAACATGGTATTAATACTTAGTGTTTTTTTATGGAAATACTCAAGGTATAATAGTTTACCACTTGACTTTAGTGTTAGCATAATGCCCAAAAAATAGTTATTAATAATTATGATATACATTTGAGTCATAATATTTATTATTAAGATTTTATTCCATAAATATGTTTGTTTATTTATTTCTTTTGTTTTGATTATATTGACATATATATATAATGTAACAGCCCGGGTAAATTTTTGATTTTTACCGGGACTGTAGAAGTCTTTGTACCGTGATTTACTGTTGAATTAATCTTGGGTAATTAATTCAAGGTAAATCGGGAGTCATTTTTCGAAACCGAGAGTTTTCCCGCGCTCGTGATTTTCCCGTGGATTTTTTGGAACTAAGTCGGTATTTTTCGGGTTTCGGAATTTCTCGGAAAATCACACCGGAAAATAACTACGGGGTACCAGTTATTTTCTGGTCCGGTCGGGACACGACTGCGTGACTGTGTCACGCAGCCGTCTCCCACTGTGCAGCCTGTGATTTGTATCCCTGTGTCGCCCGTGCACCCGGTTCTTCTGCTTATTGAACCTATGAATTTTGCAAAAACAAACAACACCTCAATCATCTTCTCCAACACCCCTTCTTCTTCTCTGCAAACACAAACCCAACCCACACCGACAACCACGTTTTTCCTCTTGTTTTTCTTTATTCTCTTTCCCCTTCTTTTCTTTTATTTTCTTCTTCTTCTTTTCTTTTCTTTTCTTTCTTCTTCCTTTTCTTTCTCCTGACCGTGCCGTGTTGCTGCTCCTTCTCCCCCGACGCCGCCACCAGCAACCCCACCGGTATCTCTTCCCTCCTCCAGCTCCTCGACCGCACCAACCACTCTTCTAAACCCAATCGCATCGGCCTTTCCTCCTCCTAAACCTTCTTCCCCCGAAACACCCTGTCCCCTTCCTTCCCTTCTACCATGGAAGTAGAAGTGAAACTCCACCTCCCCGACGCCGCCAATCACCACCTGAGACCATCACCTCACCGCCGTCTGTAGCCGGCCGCCACCACCTCCTTCTCGTCCACTTCTCCTCCTCCCCAAGCTCACCTGCAGCGCTGCCCGTCGCGAGCAGGCCCGCAGCCGACGCCCGGACCTGCCGGTCCTTCCTTCTCCCTTGTCGCTGTCGCCCCGAGCTCCCCTCACGCTGCTGTTCACCGTCCACGGCCAACTGCCAGCAGCCGTCCACGCCTCGCCACTGCAACGCCGAGCCCAGAACCGTTGAGCCTTGGTGAGTTGCGTGCTTGGCCTGCCGACTGGGCTGAGATGCTTGGCCCAGGTCTTCTTCTGGGCTGCTTGTATACAATGGCCTGTGATTGGGCTCAAGTGTTTGGCTTTGGGCTAAATCAAAAGGTCCACCCTAGTATATCATTAATCTTATAACCAGAAATATATTAACATAAATTAATAAGTGATAAAGATGATAAATAAGTATTAGTTATATAAAAACCCAGAAGTATAAAATAATAATAACAATAATAAATAAAAGGAATATATTTCCTGAAAAAAATTACATATAAGTAATATTTCCGAATTGTATATAACTACGTGGATATATAATTGTTTGGAAAGTAATTTATTTTTAGGAAATAAAAGTACCTATTTATTAATTTGTATTTATTTTTAGAATAAGCCTTTATGAGTATATGTTCTCCGGTAAAGAATATACGTAGCATACGATTATTTATATTTTTTATTTAGAATAAAAATAATAATAATACTTGGTAATCATATTATGATAAATAGCTTAACGGAAAATATTTTGGAAAATATATGAACATATGTTATCTTTTCTAGAAAAATTATGGTAATTATTATTTTGGAAATTATAATTATTCTATGAAAATATTTTCGAGAGTTTTAATTAAAGTATGGTACCGAAATTATATTCGGAAATACGTACGGTTAATTATTTTCGGTAAAAGATAATAATAAAAGATAAGTAACCGGGATGGGTTATTACGCATTTTGGGCATCATAGTATACCGATTATGTGCATTTATGTGTATATATTGTTTTGGTTGTATAGGTTCGGACATCAGGCAGTTACCCGAGGAGCCGGCGTCGGATCGGTCATTGTTTCCGGAGTTGAGTAATCGGCCAAGGTGAGGATGGATTTCCTTCAATATGTGCCTATATTACTCGGTTATTATGTTTTGATGATTGTGCATTGTCGATTGTTGCTTTTGCTGTGTTTTGGTTCGGGATGTTTATCCTGGTGTCTTGTTGGGTTTTGGGATGTTTATCACCGTGTTGATTTTTTGTGTCTTTTGGAATAAGTATAATGGAATAATTAATGAATTGTGACAAGGATGTCGATCCTTGGTATTTTGGATGGGATGTCTATCCCGGGATTTTGGTTAGGGATGTTGATCCCTGTGATTGGTTTTAATGACGGTAATATAATTGTCGCGTGATAGGTAGTGGTACGACTCGATGGTTTAAGACTGTTTCGTGGTGGCCTTGACCTGGGTTACTTGATAAGCATGTCTATGCTTGGGATGTCTATCCCGTGATATATTTTTTGGATGTCGATCCCTGGGTTCTCTGGATTTGGTCTGGCACCCGGAATGTGTTGATAACCAGGTCTGACCTCTAGCTTATCCGTGACGGGGCCCGGAAAGATAAAATTGGATAATTGGATTTTACTTGAGTCTTTTCTATTTTGGCCCGATTTTGGGTCGAGTCTTTTGGTTGGGTTGTTTAGCCTGTGTTTTCGACTTGAGTAATTTTTAGTTGCATATTGATTGTCTTTCCTTCGTCGGTGAGCACTTCGGTCTCACCCCTCACCTGCGGGCTTTTATCCCGTAAGATGAGTTACTTTTGGTACAGGTTGATGTATTCCAGACAGGCTGCAGCGTTATCCCTTGGACAGGGCTTGGATCCATAGTTTGCATCTGTCGCATATAGTGTTTATGTGAGTTTCATAACTCTTCCGCTGTGCATGTTTTTACTATTATTAGGCCATTGGGCCGGTTTTGATATTTGTGATGTTTTCCTATTATGGGCTGTTGAGCCTAGTTATCTGTTGTTTACACTGTATGCTGGTCTTATTTTGGTTGGGTCGTCACAGTTCCGGCACGTGTTTACTGTGTACGGTAAATACGGGTCGGAGTGTTTCATATAACAATATACATCCCAATAGAGAATGAAGAGATGGCATTTGGAAGTTTTAAAGAATGAAAATAAGACATTTGGCATCATATCATAAAGACATGTGGCCTCATATTTTATTATCTTATAAATGACTTCTTTTTCTGTTTCAGAATGCAAGATTTTTAATATTTTCATTCAAATTATCTTTTTAATATTATTTTTCTCTTTCTTATATTCAAATAGATTCTCTAAGTTATTATTGTAGTTTCTTTTTCATTCAAATTATCTTTTTTTTTAAAAAATAGTGATAATGCGGTTTTTTCCTCACTCAAACTATCTTTTAAAGATTATATTTTTTAGAAAAAATAGTGATAAGATTTATTAACTTCATTCTATTTAAATGCAGTCTCTCTCTTATAAATAAAGTTCTTTCCAATTCACTTTCTCAAATTCTAGCTTTGATTTGTATGTTTTCATACTACTTCCACATGGTGAGTATTATGTTGCATTCGTACAATCATTTTTTTTACTATGTTTTTTGCAATCACTTTTTTTACTATGTTTTTTGTTTAAATAATTAATTATTTTTATTTGTACATGAAAGTTACTCATTCTCTCTTAATTAGATATAGTTGTTGTTTACTTGAGACTCTCTTTGATTTGTATATGCTCATTTTCCTTGCAAGAGTAGATTTTAGTATTTCTTTAATTTTTTTAAAAAATTATTTCTATTAATTTTTTTAACAATAATTTATTAAATTTCTTCTTCAAATTTATCCAAAAAATTAAATATTAATATTTCAAATAAACTGTTGGCTCCCGTGTGATACACGAGATACTGTACTAGTCTATTATATATATATATATCAAGATACATCTCAAGACAGATTTTAAAGATGACACCTGGCAGGCTGACACTTTAAGAGAATATAAGCAAGAGGTTTGGCTTTATATTATACCATCTCTTTTTATCGTTAATTTCTCTATATTATTTTATGTAATTAATTAAATATTAATTATATTTTTTAAAAGAAAATAAATATCAATATGTTGGGTGACTATCAAAGAAAGATTTTTGAAATTTTTTATTAATATAATAAGATATTCAATTTTCAGGCTCGTGTATTCCACAGGGTGTGTATTAGTATACTATTTTTTTTAAATATTCCTCGCTTATTATTACGGATGAGTTATAATAATAAATTAAGACTAGCATATGCTGAAATTTATGTGAGAAATGAAATCTACATATGGACACAAATTGGAAAATTTACGTATTGGACCGACCCCGAGGAACATTGGTTGGATCGTGATATGTTGTCATTAGTGGTTCTTATTTATGAGGATGTGTATTGTCTTTTGACCTAAGATCATCAAAGTTCCTAATACATAATCATTTACTTTGACAATACTCTTAGTTACCTATAGTTAGATGGACATAAGAGTACTAGTTGGGTACATGATATATTTTCTAGATAGATTTGTTTGATTAAGATGAAATCTGTCTTGTCTATATAACAAGAATTATATTGAGCCCCTTGATAGAATTGAACTATAAATGCATGGTTGTGCTCGGATACTATTGATATTGGATGTCAATAGTATTTGATTTAGACATGTAACTCGAGTATCAATAGCACTATTAATTTAAGCTAAAGGCGGAAAAGAGTTTTGATTATTATATTGGATATTTTTGGGTTAGAGATAATCAGCTCGCATTAGGCTTATTCTTATGCCTTAAATCATAATCCTGATTTGATTAGGGTTAACCTAACATGGTTAGGGTTGAGTCATCTTATATATAGTAATAAATGTGACAGAATGACTTATGTGAAAACATACAACAAACCAAACACTAGTCTCTCTATTTGTGAGGAGATAGCCAGCAGCAAAGAAGGGGGAGAGCTTGAATAAAAAACCATCTGACAACATCTTGTGTGGATTGACAATGGATTGAAGACTTGCTTCATCCTTGTGTTTGATGCTAAAGTTGGAAGTCATCCCTATGCTGGATCTTGAATTCTTTCCATCCCTTTGTTCTCCCTAGCTAGCTTACTTTGGTCGCTCTCGCTGAAATCTGGTAGAAAATATTGACATGGCAAATTTTCGGTGCCACGTCATCATACATGGAATCCACATGTCAGGTCGAACTAAAAAATCGAACCGACTCAACCTGATCGGTTCGCCCACCCAAAAGACCTATTTTTAATTATTTTTTCATTTTTTTTCCTAAAATTTAATTTCTTAAAACTTTTCATTGAATTAAAAATTCTTTCAAAAACAAAATAATAATTTATACTAATTTAAATAATAACTTATAATGATTTAATTTCTTTAAAACCTGTCATTGAATTAAAAATTATTTCAAAAATAAAATAATAACTTATACTAATTAAATAATAAATTATATTATAATTTTATACTAATTAAATAATAAATTACATTATAATTTATTATTTAATTAGTATAATTTTTTGTGAATGATTTTTTAATTCAATGAAGAGTTTTAAAAAATTAATTTTAAGAAAAAAGAAAAGAAAAAAATGGACTAACAGGATTTGCAAAATGGGTTTTTTGAGTGGACGAATCGGTTGGGTTGAGCCGGTTTGATTTGTTAGTTCGACCTTACATGTGTATTCCACATATGCTGATGTGGCGTTGGGAAACTTGCCATATCAGTATTTTCCACCGGAATCTGGTAAGAAGGATCAAAGTAGGCCAACTAGGGGAAACTGATGAATGAAAAGAAGGCAAAATCCAAGACAGGGATAAATTCCAACTTTAGCATCCAACACAGGGATGAAACAAGTGTTTTATCCATTGACAATTTGAAACGCCCCGACCCGAATTTACCGTACACAGTAAACACAGGCCGGAACTGTGACAACCCAGCCCAACAAGGCCTAGCATACAGTGTAAACAACCATAACCCGGCCCAACGGCCCAAAATAATAAAACAGCATAAGTAACATATCCGGCCCAATGGCCCAATAATAACAAAAGTATGCACAGCGGAAGACTTATGAAACTCACATAAACACTGTATGCGACACATGCAACCTATGGATCCAAGCCCGTTCAAGGGATAACGCCACAGCCTGTCTGGAATGCACCAAGCCTGTACAACAAACAACTCATCCTACGGGATGAAAGCCCGCAGGTGAGGGGTGAGTCCGAAGTGCTCACGACAATGGAAAGACGATCAATATGGACACTAAAAATTCTCAAGTCCAAAAACAACAGTCAAACCAAAAGACTCAACAAAATCCAATTATCCAATTTTATCTTTTCCGGGCCCCGTCACGGATAAGCTAGGGTCGTACCAGGTTATCAACCTGTTCCTGGTGCCAGATCAAAAAGAACCCAGGGATAGACATCCCAAAAATAACAAACCGGGATAGACATCCCAAGCATAGACATGCTTATCAAGTAACCCAGATCATGGCCACCACAAAACAGTCTCTAACCATCCGGTCGTACCTCTACTCACCACGTGACAATTATATTACCGTCATTAAAAACAAACCGTAGGGATCGACATCCCCAAACCAAAATCCCGAGGATCGACATCCTCATCACAATTCATTATTAATCCATTATATTTATTCCAAAGGACACAGAAAATCGACACGGGGATAAACATCCCAAAAATACCAAACAAGCACCGGGATAGACATCCCGAGCCAAAACACAACAAAAGCACAGCATCCAACAATTCAACAACACCAAACACAATAACCGAGTAATAAGGCACATATTGAAGGAAATCCATCCTCACCTTGGCCGATTACTCAACTTCGGAAACTATGACCGGTCCGACGCCGGCTCCTCGGGAAACTGCCCGATATCATAACCTATACATCAAAACCATATATACACATAAATGCACATAATCGGTACTATGATGCCCAAACTACGAAATTACCCATCCCGGTTCTTACTCGATATTATTATCTTTTACGGAAAATATTTTACCGTACGTATTTCCGAATATAATTTCGGTACCATACTTTAATTAAAACTCCTTTCAAAATAATTTTCATAAAATAATTATAATCTCCCAGAATAATATTCATCATAATTTTTTCCAGAAAATAATAAGCTATTTATAATTTTCAGAAACTAAATATAGTATTTATCTTTTCTATATATATATACAATTTAATTTTCCAACATAATTACTTTTAATTTACAAAATACATATTTGTATACATACACCAAAATCATAATTTTCCAGACTAACTAATATACAAACTAAATTTCCAGAAATTATTTATATGGTATTTATATATTTTCTAATCTAACTATAATAATAATTTACAAACATAACTTAATTATCTTAATTTGAAGAATCAAAGTATATATATATTTTTTCCTCAAAACAACAGAATTAAACTAGCCTTAATTTTTACCATGCAAATATATTTTTTTTCTAAATTATCTATCAGAAAATAAATAGATTTACATATATATATATATATATATTAAGAAAGGAAAAAAAAAAATAAATAAAAGGACAGGTCAAACCCAGTTCCAGTCAACCCAGAACCAGGCGCGACCCGCCCGTCAAAACGGGTCGGAAAACCCGGCCTCACCTCGGGTTGAGCAGCGCAACGACGACGGCGGACCGAGGCAGGAGAAGCGAGCACAGCAGCGGATCAGGCGACGGCTGGCGACTCCACTGGCGGTGCAACCTCGGCGCGAGGCGGTGCGGTGGCGGAGCAGACTGGAGAAGGAGCAGATCCGCGGGGATTCCGGCGGGTCAACGCCCCTAGCGGCCGCGTCCGGCGGTGGGAAGCGACGGGGAAGGCAGCTCCGGGGTCGCGACGTCGTGGGCTACCTGCTGGTGGCGGCGGTGGCGCGGGAAGACGGCCGGAACACGTCGCCATGCACAGTGACCGGAGGAACGGGGTTGACGTACTGTTCATCCCTCTTTTTTTTCTTTTTCTTTGTATTTTCTTTTCTTTTTCTGATTTTCCTGATTTTCTTTTTCATTTCTTTTTTTCTGTTTCTATTTTTTTCTCTTTTTTTTTCTTTTTTTTTTTTTTTTTCTACTTCCTGATTGGTCCCTTTTTTCTTTTTATTTTCCCTCCTTTTTCTTCTCTTTTTCTTCTCTTTTTTTTTCCCCCTCTCTTTTCTTTTCTTTTTCTCTCTTTTTCTCTCTTTCTTTTTTTCTTCTTCTCTTCTGCTCTACCTCCGGCTCTCCTCTCTTTTAAACTGAAAATTTTACTGTTTGCATGTGAATATCAAATAATTCGATTCGTCCATATTACGGGCGAATCCGATCCGGACCAGAAAATAACAGATACCTCCTTAGTTATTTTCCGGTGTGATTTTCCGAGAAATTCCGAAACCCGAAAAATACCAACTTAGTTCCGAAAAATTCACGGGAAAATCACGAGCGCGGGAAAACACTCGGATTCGAAAAACGACTCCCGATTTACCTTGAATTAATTACCCAAGATTAATTCAACAGTAAATCACGGTAAATAGACTTTTACAGTCCGGTAAAAATCCAAAATTTTTACCCGGGCTGTTACAGACTACCCACCTTAAAAAGAATTTCGTCCCCGAAATTCCGTCTTATCCGTGGGTCCTACCACGATAAGATTCTGGCACACTCTGCCAGGTATCCAACCTCAACATGAGATACCGCTTATACCCTTAAGCGACATCTCATCCGCTTATAAATACCAAACCCTCATGACTGGCATACTCACACACAGTCATGGATTCTCCACTCCGATCAAGGACAACCTCAGACTCTGAAAACAACAGCTACATCGGCGGCAGGGCTTTCCCAACAAGCTCCGATGACGAACCTCCGAAGAAACGCTTCAAGACCAACATCATCGGTCTGCAAGAGCACATGGTCGTTTCTCCAAGACGGCAGAAGAAACGCGCCAGTAAGGAAGAGCCTTCTACTGATAGGAAAGGCAAAGGAACGGCGCAGAGCAGCACTCCACTTCAGACACTTTCACAGCTGAACACTTCTCTGAAGAAGGTCAGCTCTGCGGTGATGCAGATCGAAGTGGCGTGTATGGCACTCTCGTCCAACGTAGAAAACTTAAGGAAGCTTGTAAAAGACTTAGAAAAGCAAGTAACTCAGTAGAGTACTTCTTCTACGATGTAAAACCTTATTAAATAAATGAAATAAATTTCCTTTTAAAATCAAAACTCTCTTATGTTATAAATTTTCTTGTTAAATAGAAAAAATAAAACATCTCAAAGCAAAATAAAAAAAATCAACTACAAGAATATGAAATCAAGTATAAAGAAATTAAAAACAAATCTCGTTTAACAAATTCAAAACGAAAAGGAATTAAAACAACAACAAAAAAAAATGTTTCATGAACGGTGCTCGTAACGGACGTAAACATCCTTGAATCACGAAACGTGACACGTACAGCTAACGGTGACGTCTGTTAACCTCGTGAAAAAGATACCCGACAACAGGCAAGGCGATGATCACGAGCACGTCCTGTGTCTCTCGAAAGACACGTTACCCACTTGTTCAAAAATTCCGCATGAGCCCAAAAACATCTGTCTCGTCTCGTATCTCTCCACGATGTCCGAACAGCTGTAAACTTATCGCACATGCACTCTACTCGAGGTGTGGTCCCATCCGTCTAGCATCAACGGTCACGAATGCATGTGATAAAAGATGCAAGAAAAACATAGAGAGGCCATAAAAGAAAGGACAAAGTAGCCAGAGAGAAATAAAATCATGTGTTGAAAACAGGCTGAAAATCTCTGGCATGGGTCCGAAAAACGCGTAAAGCAATAAATGCAAGCAACGGTAAAATTCAAAAGCAAGATCTAGGAAATCAAAAACGGTAATCACGCTCCCCAAAAGTGTATAAAAGAAGGAGCGGTGATGTGGAAATCATCAAAGCATTTTAAAAGCAGACAAAACTCTCAGAAAACAAAACCACAAACGCTGAAAACCAAAACACCTACGCGTCTGAATCAACATGCCTGCTCCATCTTCCGTGTTCTTCGTTGAAGGTGCCAATCTTGGCAGGAGAAATCGACTGGCGTACAGTATGGTCAATGAACGTGCCGAAGAACTACCGAACGAGCTCGGCAGGATGCCCCGGCTGGTCTTCGTCGACGAGCTATACTCCTTGCGATTCTTTGTCACCCCAATGGAAGAGGTGATCTACCTGGAGGATCGCGGCACGCTGAGGACATCCTACTACGGATCGGCGAATTCCGTGATGTTCTTCATCTCCGACAGGCTTCAGGAGTTCAACCTGGAGTC